>PITA01018912.1:0-39098 GCA_004023965.1 Spilogale gracilis | reverse complement strand
TGTATCTTTAAGGTAAATACCCAGTAGTGCAATTGCTGGGTGGTAGGGTAGCTCTATTTTCAATTTTTTGAGAAATATATGTACTGTTTTCCAGGGTGGCTGCACCAGCTTGCATTCCCACCAAGAGTTTAAGAGGGTCCGCCTTTCCCTGCATCCTCGCCAACATCTGTCCTTTCCTGACTTGTTAATTTTAGCCATTCTGACTGGTGTCAGGTGGTATCTTACTGTACTTTTGATTTGTATTTACCTGATGCTGAGGGATTTTGAGCACTTTTTCATGTGTCTATTGGCCATTTGGATGTCTTCTTTGGAGAAATGTCTGTTCATGTCTTCTGCCCATTTTTTAATTGAATTATTTGTTTTTTGGGTGTTGAGTTTGATAAGTTCTTTATAAATTTTGGATACTAGCCCTTTATCTGATAGGTCATTTGTAAATATCTTCTCCCATTCTGTCAGGTGTCTTTTGGTTTTGTTGACTATTTCCTTTGCTGTGCAAAAGCTTTTGATCTTGGTGATGCCCCAATAGTTCATTTTTTCCCTTGCTTCCCTTGACTTTGGTGATGTTTCTAGGAAGACGTTTCTGTGGCTGAGGCCAAAGAGGTTGCTGCTTGTGTTCCCCTCAAGGATTTTGATGGATCCCTGCCTCGCATTGAGGTCTTTCATCCAATTTTTTTTTAAGATTTTATTTATTTGACAGAGAGAAACACAGCCAGAGAGGGAACACAAGCAGGGAGAGTGAGAGAGGGAGAAGCAGGCCTCCTGCTGAGCAGGGAGCCCAATGTGGGACTCGATCCCAGGTCTCTAGGATCATGACCTGAGCCGAAGGCAGTCGCTTAACCAACTGAGCCACCCAGGTGCCCCATCATCCAATTTGAGAATATTTTTGTGTGTGGTGTAAGGAAATGGTCCAGTTTCAATCTTCTGCCTGTGGCTGTCCAACATTCCCAACACCATTTATTGAAAAGATTGTCTTTTTTCCATTGGACATTCTTTCTGCTTTGTCGAAGATGAGTTAACCATAGAGTTGAGGGTCCATTTCTGGACTTTCTATTCTGTTCCATTGATCTATGTGTCTGTTTTTGTGCCAGTACCATACTATCTTGATGATTACAGAGCTTGAAGTCTGGAATTGTGATGCTGCCAACTTTGGTTTTCTTTTTCAACATTCCTCTGGCTAATCAGGGTCTTTTCTGTTTCCATATAACTTTTAGGATTATTTGTTCCATTTCTTTGAAAAACATTGATGGTATTTTAAGAGGGATTGCATTAAATGTGTAGATTGCTTTAAGGAGCAGAGACATTTTCACAATATTTGTTCTTCCAATCCATGAGCATGGATCATTTTTCCATTTTTTTTGTGTGTCTTCCTCAAGTTCTTTCATGACTGCTTTATAGTTTTCTGAGTACAGATTCTTTGTCTCTTTAGTTAGGTTTATTCCTAGGTATCTTATGGTTTTGGGTGCAATCGTAAATGAGATTGACTCCTTAATCTCTCTTTCTTGTCTTGCTGTTGGTGTATAGGAATGCAACTTACTTCAGTGCATTGATTTTATATCCTGACACTTCACTGAATTCCTGTATGAATTCTAAAAGTTTTGGAGTGTAGTCCTTCAGGTTTTACACATAAAGTATCATATCATCTACATAGAGAGTTAGATTTATTCTTTGCCAATTTGGATGCCTTTTATTTCTTTTTGTTGTCTGATTGCTGAGGCTATGACTTCTAATACTATATTGAATAGCAGTGATGATAGTGGACAGCCCTGTGTGTTCCTGAACTTCAGGGAAAAGCTCTCAGTTTTCCCCCATTAAGAATGATATTCACTGTGGGTTTCTCATAGATGGCTTTTATGATATTGAGGTAGGTACCTAATATCCCTACACTGTGAAGAGTTTTTATACCTTGTCAAGTGCTTTTTCTGCATCTATTGAGAGGATCATATGGTTCTTGTTCTTTTTTTGATGTACTGTATCACATTAATTGATTTACGGATGTTGAACCAAACTTGCAGCCCAGGAATAAATCCCACTTGGTTGTGGTGAATAATCCTTTTAATATACTGTTGAATCCTACTGGATAGTATTTTGGTGAGAATTTTTGCATCCAGGTTCATCAAGGATATTGGTCTATGATTATCCTTTTTGATGGGATCTTTCTCTGGTTTGGGGATCAAGGTAATGCTGACATCATAAAATGAATTTGGAAGTTTTCCTTCCGTTTCTATTTTTTGGAAGAGTTTCAGAAGAATAGATATTAATTCTTTTGTAAATGTTTGGTAGAATTCCCTAGGGAAGACATCTGGCTCTGGGCTCTTGTTTCTTGGGAGATTTTTGATGACTGCTTCAATCTCCTTACTGGTTATGGGTCTGTTCAGGTTTTCTATTTATTCCTGGTTCAGTTTTGGTAGTTTATATGTCTCTGGGAATGCATCTGGTTCTTCCACATTGTTAAATTTGCTGGTGTATAGTTGCTCATAATATTTTCTTATAATTGTTTGTATTCCTTTGGTGTTGGTTGTGATTTCTCCTCTTTCATTCATGATTTTATTAATTTGGGTATTTCTCTTTTCTTTTTGATAAGTCTGGCCAGGGGTTTATCAATCTTGCTAATTCTTTCAAAGAACCAGCTCCTTGTCAATTTGTTCTACTATTCTTTTGATTTCTATTCCATTGATTTCTGCTCTGATCTTTATTATTTCTCTTCTTCTGATGGGTTTAGGCTTTCTTTGCTGTTCTTTTTCCAGCTCCTGTAGGTGGAGGGTTAGGTTTGTACTTGAGACCTTTCTTCTTTCTTGAGAAAAGCTTATATTGCTATATACTTTCCTCTCAGGACTGGATTTGCTGTGTCCCAAAGATTTTGAACAGTTGTGTTTTCATTTTCATTCGTTTCCATAATTAAAAAAAAATTCTTCTTTAATTTCCTGGTTGACCCATTCTTTCTTCAGTAGGAGACTCTTTAGCTTCCATGTATCTGAGTTATTTCCAACTTTTCTTTTGTGGTTGTGTTCTAGTTTCAAAGTATTGTGGTCTGAAAATGTGCAGGGAATGATCCCAATCTTTTGGTACAGGTTGAGACCTGATTTATGACTCAGGATGTGATCTATGCTAGAGAATGTTCCATGTGCACTAGAATGAAATGTGTATTCTGCTGCTTTGGGGTGGAATGTTCTGAATATATCTTTGATGTCCACCTGGTCCAGTGTGTCATTTAAAGCCTTTATTTCCTTGTTGATTTTTTGCTTAGATGATCTGTTTCAGTGAGGGGGATGTTAAAGTCTCCTACTATTATTGTATTGTTGTCAATGTGTTTCTTTGATTTGGTTATTGTTTTATATAATTCACTGCTCCCATGTTAGGGGAATAGATATTTACAATTGTTAGACCTTCTTGTTGGACAGACCCTTTAAGTATGACATAGTTCCCTTCCTCATCTCTTATTATAGTCTTTGGCTTAAAATCTAATTTGTCTGATATAAAGATTGCCACCCCAACTTTCTATTGATGTCCATTAGCATGGTAAATGGTTTTCCACCCCCTCACTTTCAATCTGGAGGTATTTATGGTTCTAAAATGAGTTTATTAGAGACAGCATATTGATGGGTCTTGTTTTTGTATCCATTCTGATACCCTGTGTTTTTTGATTGGGACATTTAGCCCATTTTTTACATTCAGGGTAACTGTTGAAAGATATAAATTTAGTGCCATTGTATTATTACCTGCTGTATATTGTCTCTGTTCCTTTCTGGTATGTTACATTTAGCTCTCTCTTTGCTTAGAGGACCCATTTCAATATTTCCTGTAGGGCTGATTTGGTGTTTGCAAATTCTTTTAGTTTTTGTTTGTCCTGGAAGCTTTTTATTTCTCCTTCTATTTTTAATGACACTCTAGCTGTATATGGAATTCTTGGCTGTATTTTTTTTCATTTAGTGCTCTGAATATATCATGCCAGTCCTTTCTGTCCTGCCAGGTCTCTGTGGATAAGTCTTCTGCCAATCTAATATTTCTACCATTGTATGTTACAGACTTTTTCTCCTGGGCTTCTTTCAGGATTTTCTCTTTGTCACTGAGACTTGTAAGTTTTACTGTTAGATGATAGGGTGTGGACCTATTTTTATTGATTTTGAGGGGGGATGTCTGTGCCTCCTGAATTTTGATGCTTATTCCCTTCTCCAAACTGCAATATACCTTCTGCCCCCTCCTCTCTTTCTTCCTCTTTTGGTATCCCAATTATCCTAATATGTTTTTATCTTTTGGTATCACTTATCTCTAAAATTCTCCCCTCATGGTCCAGTAGTTGTTTGTCTCTCTTTTTCTCAGCTTCTTTATTTTCCATCATTTGGTCTTCTATATCACTAATTCTCTCTTCTGCCTCATTTATCCTAGAAGTAAGAGCCTCCATTTTTGATTGCACCTCATTGATAGCTTTTTTGATTTCAACTTGTTAGATTTTAGTTCTTTTATTTCTCAGGAAAAGGATTTTATTTCTCCAGAAAGGGATTCCCTAATATCTTCTATGCTTTTTTTGATCTCAGCTAGTACCTTGATAATCATCATTCTGAGCTCTAGTTCTGACATATTACTAATGTTCCTATTGATTAGGCCCCTGGCCATTGGAATTGCTTCTTGGTCTTTTTTTTTCAGGTGTGTTTTTCCACCTTGTGATTTTATCCAGATAAGAATAGATGAATGAGAGAACAAAATACTAAAAGAGTAGTGATGACTCCAGAAAATTATCCAATAACCAAATCAGAAGAGACCTGAAACTTGGAGGAGAAGAAAGGAAAAAAAAAAACCTTTATCTCTCTCTCTCTCTCTCTCTCTCTCTCTCTCTCTCTCTCTATATATATATATATATATATATATATATATATATATATATAGTCTTTGGCTTAAAATCTAATTTGTCTGATATAAAGATTGCCACCCCAACTTTCTGTTGATGTCCATTAGCATGGTAAATGGTTTTCCACCCACTCACTTTCAATCTGGAGGTATCTATGGTTCTAAAATGAGTTTATTGGAGACAGCATATTGATGGGTCTTGTTTTTGTATCCATTCTGATACCCTGTGTTTTTTGATTGGGACATTTAGCCCATATATATATGATTAGACTGGGGAATAAAACAGAGTCACACACACTTGATTTTTTTTTGGGTGCATTTTGGTTTGTTAGAGAAAACAACTTCCCAAATTTTAAAGAAAGAAAAACTTATATATGTACAAAAATGGGTATACACAATGAAGGGATGGAATATGACTGTAAAGATGAAAATTAAAAAAGATTCTAAAAAAGGAATTGATAAGATAAGAAGTTGGTTGCAAAAAGAAAAAAAAAAAGAGGAAAGAATGTGATGAAGCTGAAGAGTAAAACAAAGCCATGCACTGAATTTAGGGTATATTTTGATCTATTAGAAGAAGCTGTATCCCCAAGTTTTAAAGAAATAAAACCTATATGCATACAAAAAATAAGCTTAAATACGAGAGATAGAATATGACTAATGAAAATTGCAAAGGTTTTTTTAAAAAAGGTATTAATAAGATAAAATAGTTAAAAATGTTAAAATAGGGAAGTGAAAAAAATTTAAAAAGTAGAATATGAAAAAAAATAAAATTAAAAAAATTTAACTTTGAAAGACTAAAGAATCATGGGGAAAAAAAAGCCATGAATTCTACATAGTGCATTTACCTAGGCCTGACATTCTGCATTCTCATTGATTGATGAACTTGGTCTTGGCTAAATATTCTCACTTATCTCTGGGGGAAGGGCCAGAGGTAAGTGAGATTGTATTGATTCTCAAATGTCTTTGCCCGAGGTGGAACTGCTCTGCCCTTGCAGGGACCAGGCTAAGCAATCTGCTCAGGTTCGCTCTTGATGGCTTTTGTTCCCTGAACACTTTCTGTACAGCTTTGGAGGACA
Source organism: Spilogale gracilis (assembly GCA_004023965.1). NCBI lineage: Eukaryota > Metazoa > Chordata > Mammalia > Carnivora > Mephitidae > Spilogale > Spilogale gracilis. Next base: position 33,180 of record PITA01018912.1, on the reverse strand, counting down.
TGAATGAAGATGGCGGCCTCCCAATCTCTGGCCCAGAGGAGCTGAGAACTCAGGGCCCCACTCCTCAGTGTGCCCTCAGAGAAAAGCAGTCAGTCACGCCTGTCTCCCTGGTCTCCAGCTGCACTCTGTGCTCACCCAGCCTGTGACCCAGCGTTTCTATCTCCAAACCCAGCAGATTCCTTCAGCATGCCACTCCTCCTAGTGCAGGAAGGAGGGAGTCTCCTGGATCTGCCACTTGTGGGGTCCCTGCTCAAAGAGCAGTGTACTGAGTGCACCTCAAATCACAGTTTAAGGTAACCCCCACTGAGTGCCCACTCCTCAGCTCCATTTCTGCAGCCAGCCTTCCTGCTCCGATACCTCGGAGCTCTACCATGCTCAGTCACCCCAGGTCCTTCTGTGACCCCCGAGTCCTGAGACTACACTGTCCCAGTGAGGGTTTCACCCCCCACTTAGCCTCTGAAATGATGTCCTTCAGTGTAGCAGACTTCTAAAAATTTCAATTTTGTGCTCTGCTGCTCTACTGATGGCCAGGAGCCAGCCCCTACCCCCTGCAGTCTATCTTCTCAAATGTCACCTCCGATTCTCTTTTCCGCATGACCTACCTTCCAAAAAGTGGTCACTTTTCTGTTCCTAGAACTGCCACTCTTCTCTTTGATATCCTGTTGAGACTAGGTGTTCTGACTGGTTTGATAACTGTCTAACTGAACTCCTGGGACCTGATGAAATCTATGTCTCCTACTCCTCTGGCAGCTTGCTCCTCTACCTTGAATGCATTTCTGACTTATGATATTTTCACCTTATGACAGGTTTGTTGGGACATAATCCCATCATTAGTTAGGAAGGTATGTGTACTGTACAATAAAGGTCACTGGTAAACAGTATTTATATAGTCACAATAATATAAATATTAAACTTCAATTTAATCAAGAATTATGACACCACTCTACTGGGAAAAGCATTCATGTACATGGATGAGGTGGGCAAGTGTTTTATAAGAGTACTAAATTCTTATGCTCAATCAGAAGAAGTCAGTATATAATATTTAAAATAATAAAGGAATGAGTAGAAACTAATGAATATTACTTAGAAATATAGAGATAAACAGCAGAAGAAACAGCTAACAGAATTGAAAGAATTTTCTCTAGGAAGCAGATATAAGGTTGGGAGAAGAGTTAGGCGAGGGAATGACTTCTTCCTCCTGTAAAGCCTAGAATATGATTTGACTTTAAAAAACAAGTGTATTTATTACTCTAATAAAAATAATAAACAGGAAAAAGTATAAGAGAAATTAGCTCTTTCATCAAAAAAATGGGCAAGGATATTAACAAACAATTCACAAAACACAAAGGACTAGTTCACATGGGAAAAAGCTTAGTTTTACTAAAAAGTCAGTGAAATGAAAATCTATACAATAATAATGTATTTTCTGATTAAAGTTCCAATAATTTATTTTTGCTTTTGTTTCTCTTGCCTTGAAGACATACCTAGGAAAATGTTATGGCTTATGTCAGAGCAATTACTGCCTGTGCTCTCTTCTAGAATTTTTATGATTTCAGTTCTCACACTTAGGTTAGTCCATTTTGAGTTTATTTTGTGTATGGTGTATTAAAGAAAGTGGCCCTTAGTTTCTTTCTTTTGCATGTAGCTGTCCAGTTTTCCCAACACCACTTGTTAAACAGACTGTCTTTTTCCCATGGCATATTCTTACCTCTTTTGTTGAAGATTACTTTATCACAAACTTTTGGGTTTATTTCTAGGCTTCCTATTGTGTTCCATTGATCTATGTGTCTGTTTTTGTGACAGAATCATACTGTTTTCATTATCACATTTTTTAAGATGTAAAGCAACATCTTTTTAAAAATAATTTATTTTATTTTATTTTCCAGTGTTCCAAAATTCATTGTTTATGCACCACACCCAGTGCTCCATGCAATATACCAGGCTTATCCAACCCCTCACCCCACTCCCTTCCAAAACCCTCAGTTTGTTTCTCAGAATCAAAAGTCTCTTATGCTTCATCTCCCTCTCTGATTTATCCAAGTTAATGTTTCCTTTCCTTCTCTTGATGTCCTCCATGTCATTATCACAGTTGGAAGTCTTGGATTGTGATACCTCCTGCTTTGTTTTTCTTTTCCAATATTGCTTTCACTATTTTGGATCTGTACAAATTTTAAGATTATTTGTTCTAGTTCTGTAAAATATGTTATTGGTATTTTAGTGGGGACTGCATTTATTCTGTAGATTGCTTTGGCTAGTGTGGACATTTTAAGAATATTGGTTTTTCCAATCCATGAGCATGGAATATCTTTCTATTTGTTTGTATCATCTTCAATTTATTTTGTCAACATTTCATAGCTTTCAGAGTATATAGGTCTTTCACCTTCTTGGCTAAGTTTATTCCTGGGTGTTTTATTATTTGGCACAATTGTAAATGGGATTGTTAATTTCTCTTTCTGCTGCTTCATTATTAGTGTATAGAGATACAACAGACTTTTGTACATTGACTTTGTGACTTGTCACCTTATTGAATTCATATCCATTCTAGTAGTTTTTTGGTGGAGTCTTTGGTACTTTGATACTATATGTAGTATCATGTCATCTGCAAAGAGTGAAAACTTTACTTCCTTCTTAACAATTTGGATGACTTTTGTTCTTTTTGATTATCTGATTGCTATGGCTAGGACTTTCAGTTCTATGTTGAATAAAATAGATGAGAGTGGACATTTTGTCTTGTTCTTGACCTTAGAGGAAAACTCCCAATTTTTCACCATTAAGTATGATGTTAGTTGTCTGTTTTTCATAATTGGCCTTTATTATGTTGAAGTATGTTCCCTCCGAAGCTACTTTGTTGAGGGTTTTATGACATATGAATGTTGTACTTTGTTAAAAGCTTTTTTCTGTGTCTATTGGTCATATAATACTTATTCTTTCTCTTAGTGATGTGATGTATCACACTCATTGATTTGTGAATATCGAACCACCCCTGCATCCTAGGAATAAATTGCACTTGCTTATGGGAATCCCACTTGAATTTAGCTTGCTAATATTTTGTTGAGGACTTTTTCATCTATGTTTATCAGCAATATTGGCCTATAGTTCTCTCTTTTTTTTGTAGTGTCTTCATCTGATCTTGATATCAAGGTTATGCTGGTCTCATAGAATGAATTTGGAAGTTTTCTAATTTTTGAAATAGTTTGAGAAGTATAGGTACACCAAAATAAAAAGCTCTGTACAACAGTACCTGAATGAGGGAGGATACTTGCATATAACATATTCAATAAATAGTATCCAAAATATATATAAAAAATGTATAAGACTCAACATCAAAAACAAAATAATCTTATTCAAAGATGGGCAGAAGACATGAACAAACATTTTCCCAAAGAAGACATCCAGATGGCCAAGAGACATATGAAAAGATGTTCAACATCATTCATCATCAGGGATTTGCAAGAAAAACCACAATAAGATATTAACTCACACTTGTCACAATAGCTAAAATAAAAAATATGAGAAACAAGAAGTATTGATGAGGATGTGGAGAAAAAGGAACCCTACTGCACTGTTGGTTGGAATGCAAACCAAACAGCCACAATGGAAAACAGTATAGAGGTTTCTCAAAAAAATTAAAAATAGAATTACCATAGGATTCAGTAATTGCACTACTGGGTATTTACATAGATTATAAAAACACTAATTCAAAAGAAGATATGCATCCCTATGTTTATTGCAACATTATTTACAATAGCCAAATTATAGAAGAGGGCCACTTGCCCATGGATAGATGAATGGATAAAGAAGATGTAGTATATATGCATAATGAATACTAATCAGTCATAAAGAAGAATAAAATCTTGCCATTTGCGATGATATGGATGGAGCTAGAGAGTAAAATATTAAGTTAAATTAGCCAGTCAGAAAAAGACAAGTGCCATATGATTTCACTCATATGTGGAATTTCAGAAACAAAACAATGAACAAAAGAAAAAAGAGACAAACCAAAAACAGACTCTTAACTATAGGAAACCAACAGATGGTTACCAAAAGGGAGGTGGGTGGGAGGATGGGTGAAAAAGGTGAAGGCGATTAAAAGTGCATTTATCGTTTTTAAAAAGTTTTTATTTAATTCCTTTTAGCTAACATATACAATGTTATATTAGTTTCAAATATAATTTAACTATTTCACATATCACCTGGTGCTCATCACAAGTGCAACAGTATACTTAACTTGGTGAGCACTGAGTAATACATAGAACTATTGAATTACAGTATTTTATACCTGAAACTAACACATTAAAAAAATAGATATTTTCTTAATAGATTACAAAATAACCTTATTTCTCTGAATATTGTTTTCCTTTTTTAGTAAATTGAATATGTAATACCACTTGTCTTTATTAATTTATTTCAGGGATGCAATGAGGTAATGCGCAAGAACCCTATATATGACTGCAAAGGAATGAAAGTAAAGAAAGCTGCCTCCATGTTGCAACCCTCAGATAATGCTAAAAAGGAGAGTGCCAGTTTTCCCATTTGACATTCTTTTATTTAATAAATAGATTATTCAAATTGTAAAATTATTCCCCCATGTGATTTGGTAAAGTAGAAATGGAAGGAAATTTTCATATTTCCTGACTTGCTGTCCACTAATCTGCCTAATTACACTGGTGGAAAGGGGACTGGGAGGAATGAATATGTAATATATGCATTAGACTCTTATTAGATGTTTGAGAAGGGTGCTGGATTATGTTTAGGGTCATTATACATCCTGGTTTGTCTGAAACAGTCTCAGTTTATGCCAGTTTCTGGAAGTAGTTATTAATACCCCCCTTTTATTCTCAAAATGTTTCTATGTAGATGACAAATTTTACAGTTATCCTAGTCATACTCCCCTTGAGTGCAGGTATTAATTTATGAATTAATTTACCTGAAAGAGGTAAAAAAGACTGGCTTACATGTGTAGAGAAACAAGTCTACAGGAAATTGTATCCAAAATAGGACAAGAGAGAACTTATTTAAAAGCCTAAGGCATATTGTCAGGATATAAAATTATAAGGAGGGGGACGCCTGGGTGGCTCAGAGGGTTAAGCCTCTGCCTTCGGCTCAGGTCAGGATCTCAGGGTCCTGGGATCGAGTCCCACATCGGGCTCTCTGCTCAGCAGGGAGTCTGCTTCCCTCTCTCTCTGCCTCCTCTCTGCCTACCTGTGATCTCTCTTTCTCTGTGTCAAATAAATAAATAAAATCTTTAAAAAAATAAATAAAATAAAATTATAAGGAGGGGCACCAGCAGCATCGTTGGGATGATTCATTAGAGAACTGTGCTTGGAGCAGCGTGGCTGGTTTCTCCTTGGACTGAGCAACAAACAACAGTGACATTTGCTATCAATATAAAGCAGACACCGTGGGTTCTGGGGATACAGAGACACGGAAGATGCCTGGTAGTTAACCTCTTAACTATAAACTACCAACATGCTTTTTCCAATAATATTGAAATAATATTTCTTTCTCCCCTATATGCATTGTCAGAAGCTGCTTCTACACACAAGTAAGGACCCCCAAAAGCACAGAGAGGCAGAACAGAGAAACAACACATAATTGAGAAAACACATCATGAGACAAGAAAGAAATATAATAAAAAGAACACCTAATTAACAGGGAAAACAGGAAAAGCCCCCCAAATAAGTGTATTATCTTCAAAAGTATTCATAAAGCCATTTGTGCCCATCACAGAAAAATAATAGAGGTTCTTGGAAATTAAAAGCAGTTTATCTTTGTCCACCACAGCCTTCTGCCTCTGACCCTGGTGTTGCTTTGGTGCTCATTTGTTGCACATCATGCACTTATTTTTGTAATGGAGCAACTGAGATGCTGGTGTGCTCCTTGACCAGCAAAAGGTCCCAGGAAGGACTTAAAAGGCAGAGTGATTTTTTTTTTCATAGTGTTCCTTTTTATTTTTAAATTTAAATTCAGTTAGCTGACATAGAGTACATCATTAGTGTTTGATGTAGTGTTCAATGACTCATTAGTTGCATACAGAGTGATCTTTTCAAAGTGATACCTGAATGCATTAACCTCTTTTGTGTAAAACTATTTAAATGACTTCCTGATACTCTGAAGATAAATACAAAATGGTTAACATGGGCTTTAAAGTGCTGCATAAACCGCTTCTCTCTTCATTTTAGCTTGCCGCATGCTTCCTCACATCTTCTCTGCCCCCTTTTTTAAAAAATCATTTTATTTATTTAATGGAGAGAGAGATAATGAGAGAGGGAACACAAGCAGGGGGAGGGAGAGAGGGAGAAGCAGGCTTCCCATTGAGCAGGGAGCCTGATGTGGGACTTGATCCTAGATCTTCAGGATCATGACCAGAGCCAAAGGCAGACACTCAATGACTGAGCCACCCAGGCACCCTTTCTCTGCCCCTCTTGGGACTTCTTGTGTTGGGTCTTCTACTTGAAACACTTTTCTCCCCTCTGAAGAGTGAAATGAGTTTCTACTCTTCCTTCAGACCTCAGGTTAGTCATATTTAAGAAAAAAACAGAGTTCCCTGACCTCCATAGTTGGATCAAATCTTCTAGCATTTTACTCTGGTGTACCTATTTTTTGGAATATTTATTAAACATTGCAGATCCTTTAGGTGATGTGCAGTCTTTCCATCAAGTTTGATGGAATTTCTTTTGGTTCAAAGACATAGGGGCAGCTCAGTGGGTTAAAGCCTCTGCCTTCGGCTCAGGTCATGATCTCAGGGTCCTGGGATCCAGCCCCCCGTCCGGCTCTCTGCTCAGTAGGGAGCCTGATTCTTCCTATCTCTCTGCCTGCCTTTGCCTACTTGTGATCCCTCTCTCTGTCAAATAAGTAAATAAAATCTAAAAAAAAAAAAAAAAGACATAGGAATTGTGCCCCATTCTCCGACCCAGGACACACCGTTATAGGGCGCACTCAGTGAATCACCGCCGACGCAATTAAGGGTTTATTATAGCTGGCCAGCGATCACTCGCTAGAGTCTGGTCTCTGTGAGGGCCCCGACCTTAGGGTGGTCTGGAGTTTTTAAAGAGACAAGACCTGCCCTGGTGGGTATGTTTCCAAAGAAATAAAACAAACCCTGGTGGGTATGTCTCCAAAGAAACAAAACATATCCTGGTGCACATGTCTCCAAAGGAACAGAACATATCCAAGTGAATATGTCTCCATCCAATAGCAGAGCAACAGCAGTAAGCTTATTCTTTTACAGAAGTGGGAGTCTCTAGTTATGCACAATAGCGCAGTGGGGTGATTTATTATAGCTTTGTAATCTGCCAGGGCTGGTTGGGTGATTTCCAGCTCGGAGTTCCTGGGAAATGTTTATATCATTGGGCTCACCTAGGGTCAGATGTCCTAGTCAGCCTCACAATCACCATTTTGGGTATCTGGTGACTATTTAACACACTCAATATATATAATTACTACAATGAAGATTGGAAAACACAGGCCATCTCCTGGTCTGTACATTGATGGGACTGTTAGATCCCTAGCTTTGGCAATGAAGGAGGTTTCTTCATATGAACCTGTACCTTCTTTCTTGGAGCAACTGCCCATTGTCTTCCACAGCCCCTGCTCTGGGATGTTTTAATTCTGTGTTCATATTATTTTAACTCTGTGTTCAGATTATTCAGAATGTTCAGATTATTTTATTGTGTGGAAAATTTGGCATGTTATTTCTTGCCTCATTCAACAAATATATAGGTACGCTATTAAATACCAAGATATAATAGTAAACAAAGAAAACCCAGTATCTGGCCTCTGGAGTTTATAGTCAAATCAATAAACATAAAAAACAGTTACGCAGGAGTAAATAACTCATCCTATAGCATGTGTCAGTACTTTATTACTCTTTATGGTCAAGTAATATTCTATTGTATAGATAACACATTTTGTTTATCTGTTAATCAATTGGTAGACATTTCAGTTGTTCCACTTTGGAGCTATGAACATTTGTGTAAGTTTTTATATGGACATACAGTTACAGTTCTCCTAGGAGGAGAATCATTGGGTGATATGTAACTCTGTTTTTAACTTTTTGAGGAATTGTCAAAAACTGTTGCACCATCTTACATTCCTGCAGGCATGTATGGAGATTCCAGTGCCTTTATGTGTTACTAATATTTGTTATTGTATATATTTTTGATTATAACTAACCCAGTGGTTGTGGCGTGTTATCTTATAATGGTTTCAATTTGTATTTCCCTAATGATGTTTTCATGTATTTATTGGCCATTGGTATATCTTCTTTAGAGAAGATACTCAAGATATTCATATTCTGTGACATTTTAAACTTGGGATAATGTTTTGTTGTTGAGTTGTATGAATTCTTTATATATTCTAGATACGAGTGTATATCTAGATACGAGAGTATATATTCTAGATATATGATTTACAAATATTATCTTCCATTCCGTAGGCTGACTTTTCACTATCTTTATGATATTGTTTGCAGTCTAAAATTTTTTAATTTTGATGAAGTCCTAATTTATCTCATTTTGTACCTTTGGTGTCATATCTAAGAAAGTATTGCCTAATGCTAGGTCTCAAGGATGTACTACTGTTCTTCTAACAGTTTTATAGTTTTAGCTTTTACAGTTCAGTCTATGATCTATATTGAGCTATTTTTTGAGAATGATGTGAAACAGGGCCCAACTGCATTTTTTTTTTGCATGTTACTCCACCTGGCACCATTTTGAAAAGACTGTTATCTCCTACTTGAATTGCCCTGGCCCCTTTGTCAAAAAGCAATTGACCATAAACATATGGGTTTATTTCTGAACTCTCAATTTTATTCCACCAGTCTATCTGTCTGTCCTTATGTTGACACCATAATTTTTATTTATACTTAATTTCATTTAATATATTTCTAGTCAAATTGTCACAATTTGAAATTGTTGATTTTTTCAAAATAAGATGGAGGTCATTTAAAAACATTTAACTTACACCCTGTCATTGATGGTTCTTTCTATTCATATAAATTTCAAGGATGAAATAAATTAATTTGGCAACTAATTCATTCCACAAGGGCATCAAATGATTTCAAGGGGCACCTGAGTGGCTCAGTCAGCTTAAGCATCTACCTTCAACTCCAGTCATGATCCAGGGATTCAGAGTTTGAGCACCATGTCTGGCTCTCAGCTTAGTAGGGAGTCTGCTTTTCCTCCCTCACCCTTTCCCTCTGTAGTCTCTTTCTCAAATAAATTAAAAAAATATTTTAAAAAATTTCAAAACCATATATAATAAATTCTTGACAAATGAGATCATAATAAAGTGACGATCCTAAATGTTTCCTCATCTGTAATTATAAAATTGGATGGGAACCCCTTGTTAAGATAATTCAACAAGGAGGCCATTAGACTAAGATGGTTTTACTGCCCTATGTAAACAAACCAAAACCTAAGCCTCAAGGTTAAGAAATCAAGTCCTAATGACAACCAATCACAAGAAGCCTCAAGGTTAAGAAACCAAGTCCTAATGACAACCAATCATAATGCAACCACTTTAACTACAGGCAGTTTCTTTGCTTTGCCTCTGCTTCTTCTCTGTAAAAGTCTTTCCTTTAGTTCCTGTTAGTAGAGTGCTTCTAACAACTCCCAATTTGGTGCTGCCTGATTTGAATCAAGTTTTGCTCAATTAAACTCTTAAATGTAATAGACCTCAGTTTATCTTTTAATATCCTGATAGGTCTAACTGCAATATGAAATAATTAGGCTGAGTGTATTGGTTTCCTAGGGCTACCATGACTAAGTACTGCAGAAGAGGTGGCTAAAAAACAACGGAAATTTATTGTTTCACAGTTCTAGAAGCCAGAAGTCCAAAATCAGGTTGTTGGCAAAGTCATGTTTCCTCAGAAACCTGTAGGAGAAGAATATTTTCTTGACTCTTCCAGCTTTTGGGAGTCTTAAATGTTCTTTGGTTGATGGCAGCATAAGTCCCTTTGTCACATGGTAATTTTCCTCAGCCTTTTTACATAGTCTTCTTTTTGTGCATGTCTATTTCTGTATCCCAATTTCCCATTTGTGTAAGGACACTAGGAAGTTTGGATTAGGGCCCCCCTGAAATGACCTCATTTTAACTTAACTACCTGTATAAGACTCTGTTTTCAAATAAGGTCACATTCTGGGCTACTATGTGTTAGGGCTTCAATATAATGTGGAGATACAAGTCAACTTATAACACTGAGCTTCTGAAAATGGTGTTTCACTAGATCAGTATTTCAATTTTAAAACTTTGAGTTATTTAATTTATTATTATTGTTTCCACTGACCTTATAACTGATGGACAGTTTTTGATTATTATTTCTCTGGTACAGACATGTTCTTAAAAGTGACTATAGTTATATGGGGTCAGGAACAGCCATCACCATTGCTGTGTACATAGGTAATCTCTCTTCCCATTTGCACTTTATCCCATATTCGTTTATTATTTCATTTGCTTATTTATTTAAAAATACTTATTAACGGTCTATTGTGTGCCAGACACTGCTCTGGGCATTGGACTCTATCAACTTTATTTCCGCCTAACTTAGGAGCAATTGCTGACAAAATATAAACTAACACTGGAACATTAGAACACTATTCAGCAAATTTTGTCACTCAGCTTGCTAAATTGTATTCTTAATTTAATGAAACATTTTTATGATGGCTGTCTGAACTTTCTAACCTAAAAGTATTGGAGGAATGCTGTTAGATGGATCTTTTCCAATGCAGAGACTGTATTTTACCCCATGATTTTTGTTCAAACATTTATAATTTAGGTGGTTTCTTCAACTCCTCAAATAGTCAAAGAAAGAAAATGTACAGAACAACCAAGCATGTGATGTATGAGTCCATATGAAAAACTCAGATAGGATGTCAAATATCTCATATTTTATAACCAACCACTAAGACTGAAAAGCAAAATAAAAATTTAATAACCATTCTTAGGACTTAGGAATGGAGTAAGCATGCCAGAACTTCTGCTCAAAAACATTTTAAACAGTGTTCCAGCTCCCAGACCCCAGCTAGGTGCTCAAGTTTCACTTTAGTTTTCTTTTTGCAAGAAACAAATGGGCCATTACTTTTTAAAGGTAGCAAATTCACCACCAAGAGCCAGAGAAAGAGTCAGGAAAGAATTGCAAAACCAAGAAACAAAGTAAAGAAAGTCAATAGAAGACTGTTACTTACTAGGAAAGTTGAGTTCTCTAACAATAATAACAAGATACACCCAGGAGGAACTGAAACCCCCATGAGGGTTTGTACTCATCTTACCATCTTATTCTTCTGTCAGTGTTTCTGTGTATTTGTTTTAGCCTTTGTACTACATAACTATTATTCATGGGGGTCGTTTGGGCTGGGTTTTGATTTTTGCTTTTTCCCCCCTTTTTTACTTTCAATGGTCTTTTTGTTTATTCTTTTTTATTTTTGTGCCATAAAATCCTACCATTGGGGCCCCTTTTGGTCAGTTTTTTTCTTGCTTTTTTTCTATTTTTCTCTCTCATTTTTCTTTCTTTTTTGACTTCCAATTGCTCTGAAAACTTCCAATGGGCAACTTGCCTAGATTGTGGTTGATATACATCCCCTCAACCACCCCTTCACGAATATGATTCAGAGGAGGAACACCCAACAGAAGAAAAACTCAGAGTCTGGAACCCTGTTACAGAACTACTGGATATGGACATAAACAATATGACAGAAATGGAATTCAGGGTAGCAATTTTCCAAGGAATGGCTAAGTTGGAAAAAACCATTAGTGGCAAGATAGACTCTCTAAGGGTGGAAGTGAAAGCCTACCTGGCAGAGGTTAAAATGCTATCAATGAGATAAAAATGTAATCTAAACACAGCTAGGGTAAGTGAAGCAGAAGATCGCATTAGTGATCTAGAAGACAGATTGATTGAGAAGGAGGAGCAGGAGAAGTCTTGGAACAAAGAGCTAAAATTCCATGAAAATAGAATTAGGGAAATAAATGATGCCAAGAAACACTCCAATATCAGAATTATTGGGATCCCTAAGAGAGTTGAGAGAGCGAGAAGACTAGAAGATATAGGTGGGAACAAATCCTGGATGAAAATTTCCCTAATTTGGGGAATGAAACAAGTGTTCATATCCTAGAGGCAGAGAGGACACCCCCCAAGATCAACGAGGCTAGAAAAGCCTCCAGGCACACAATTGTGAAATTCATGAATCATAAATTCAAAGAATATGTCTTAAGGACAGCTAGGGGGAAGAGATCCCTTATGTACAGAGGGAGTACCGTCAGAATAATGTCAGACCTGTCCACAGAAACCTGGCAAGCCAGAAAGGGCTGGCAAGACATATTAAGGAAATTAAGTGAAAAAAATATGCAACCAAGGATAATGTTCCCAACAAGGCTGACTTCCAAAATAGAAGGAGAGATAAACGGCTTCCAGGACCGGCAAGGTCTAAAAGATTATGTGACCAGCACTACAAGAAGTATTAAGGGGGAGGGTATATAGAAGAGGAAATGAGCACTACAAGAAGTATTAAGGGGGGGTTATATAGAAAAGGAAAGAACCCAAGAGTGACACAGAACAGAAATTTATAGAGGCAATCCATAAACTTCACGGGCAACATGATGTCAATAAAAATATATCTTTCAATAATCATTCTCAGTGTGAATGGCCTAAATGCTCCAATAAAATGGCACAGGGTTGCAGACTGGATAAAATGACACTTTTGGATCTAAAGATACATCCAGATTGAAAGTGAGGAGATGGAGAACTATCTTTCATACCAATGGACCTCAAAAAAAAGCTGGGGTAGCAATTCTCCTATCAGATAAATTAGATTTTAATCTAGAGACTGTAGGCAAAGATTCAGAAGGACACTACATCATTCTTAAAGGGTCTATACACCAAGAAGATCTAACAATTGTAAATATTTATGCCCCCAACATGGGAGCAACCAACTACATAAGCCAACTGTTAAGCAAAATAAAGTAATACTGATATAAATACATTAATTGTAGGAGATCTTAACATTCCACTCTCAGCAAGGGATAGATCATCTAAACAGAAAATCAACAAAGAACCAAGGGCTTTGAATGACACATTGGACCAGATGGATCTCAGAGATATATTCAGAACTCTCTACCCTAAAACAATAGAATACTCATTCTTCTCAAGTACACCTGGAACTTTCTCCAGAATAGACCACATACTAGGTCACAAATCAGGACTCAACCAATATCAAAAGACTGAGATTATTCTCTGCATATTATCTGACTAAATTGCCTTGAAACTGGAACTCAATCATAGGAAAAAGTTAAGAAGGAATTCAAACACTTAGAAACTAAAGACTATCCTGCTCAAGAATGTTTAGATCAACCAGTAAATCAAAGAAGAACTTAAACATTTCATAGAAACCAATGAGAATGAAGATACATCAATCCAAAACCTATGAAATACAGCAAAGGTGGTCCTAAGGGGAAAATATATAGCCATCCAAGCCTCACTCAAAAAAATTAAAAAATCCTGAACACACCAACTCTCTTTACACCTTAAAGAACTGGAAAATCAACAACAAATTAAGCCAACTCCGCACACAAAAAGGGGAATAATTAAGATTAGAGCAGAGATTAATGAATTAGAAACTAGAGATACAGTAGAACACATCAACGAAACCAGAAGGTGGTTCTTTGAAAGAATTAATACGATTGATAAACTATTCACCAAACTAATCCAAAAGAAAAGGGACAGGACCCAAATTAATAAAATTATGAATGAAAGGGGAGAGATCATGACTAACACAAAAGATATAGAAAAAAAATCATCAGAAATTACTATCAACAGTTATATGCAAATAAGTGAAACAGTCTAGAAGATATGGATACATTCCTGGAAACCTATAAACTTCCAAGACTGAAATAGGAAGATATTGACAACCTGAATAGACCAATGTCTAATAACGAGATTGAAGCAGTGATAAAAACCTCCCAAAAAAACAAGAGCCCAGGACCTGACAGACACCCTGGGGAATTCTACCGAACATTCAAAGAAGAAATAATACCTTTTCTCCCGAAGTTGTTTCAAAAAATAGAAACAGAAGGAAAACTTCCAGACTCTTTCTATGATGCCAACATTATTTTAATCTCCAAACCAAGCAAAGATCCCACTGAAAAGAAGAATTTCAAACCAATATTTCTGATTAACATGGATGCCAAGATTCTCTTTTTAAAAGGATTTTATTTATTTATTTATTTGAGAGAGAGAGTGAGTGAGTGAGAGCATGACCATGAGAAGGTCAGAGAGAGAAGCAGACTCCCCACGGAGTTGGGACCCCAATGTGGGACTTGATCCTGGGACTCCAAGAACATGACCTGAGCTGAAGGCAGTGGCTTAACCAGCTGAGCCACCCAGCGCCCCTGGATGCCAAGATTCTTAACAAGATCCTAGCTAATAGGATCCAAGAGTACATTAAAAAGATTATCCACCATGACCAGGTGCGATTTATCCCTGGCATGCAAGGGTGGTTCAATATTCACAAATCAATCAATGTGATGGAACAAATCAATAAGAGAAGAGAGAAGAACAACCTGGTCCTCTCAATTGATGCAGAAAAAGCATTTGACAAAATACAGCATCTGTTTTTGATTAAAACTCTTAAAAATATAGGGATAGAGGAAACATTCCTCAACCTATTAATATCTGTCAATGAAAAACCCACAGTGAATATCATTCTTGTTAGGGAAAAACTGACAGCCTTCCCGTTGAGATCAGGAACAAGACAAGGATGACCACTCTCACCACTATTTTTCAACATAGTTTTAGAAGTCCTAGCAACAGCAATCAGACAACAGAAAGAAATAAAATGTATTCAAATTGACAAAGAAGAAGTCAAACTCTCTCTCTTTGCAGATGACATGGTACTATATATGGAAAACCCAAAAGACTCTACTCCCAAACCACTAGGACTCATAAAACAATTCAGTAATGTGGCAGAATACAAAATCAAGGCACAGAAATCAGTTGATTTCTTATACACTAACAATGATAATATAGAAAGGGAAATCAGAGAATCTATTCCATTTACTGTAGCACCAAAAACCATAAAATACCTAGGAATAAACCTAATCAAAGAAGTTGAGGATCTGGGGGCGCTTGGGTGGCTCAGTTGGTTAAGCCACTGCCTTCGGCTCAGCTCATGATCCCGGAGACCTGGGATCAAGCCCCACATCGGGCTCCCTGCTCAGCTGGAAGCCTGCTTCTCCCTCTCTCACTTCCCCTGCTTGTGTTCCCTCTCTAGCTGTGTTTCTCTCTGTCAAATAAATAAAATCTTAAAAAAAAAAAAAAGTTGAGGATCTGTACTCGAGAACTACAGAACACTCATGAAAGAAATTGAAGAAGACACAAAAAGATGGAAGAGCATTCCATGCTCATGAATAGGAAGAATAAACATTGTTAAAATGTTCATACTGCACAGAGTAATCTATAGTTTCAATGCCATCCAGCTCAAAATTCCACCAATGTTTGTCAAAGTGCTGGAACAAACAATCCTAAAATTTATATGGAACCAAAAAAGACCCCAAATTGCTAAGGAAATGTTGATAATTTTTTTTAAATATTTTATTTATTTATTTGACAGAGATCACAAGTAGGCAGGGAGGCAGGCAGAGAGAGAGGAGGAAGCAGGCTCCCTGCTGAGCAGAGCCTGATGCGGGCCTCGATCCCAAGACCCTGAGATCACAACCTGAGCTGAAGGTAGTGAGCCACTCAGGCACCCACTATGGAAATGTTTAAAAAGAAAAACAAAGCTGGGGACCATCACATTGCCTGATTTCAAGCTTTATTACAAAACTGTGATCACCAAGACAATATGGTACTGGCACAAAAACAGATACATAGGCCAATGGAACAGAGTAGAGAGTCCAGATATGGACCCGCAAATCTATGGCCAAATAATCTTCAACAAAGCAGGAAAAAATATCCAGTGGGAAAAAGACAGTCTTTTCAATAAATAGTGCTGGGAAAATTGGACGGCTACATATAGAAGAATTAAGCTCAACCATTCTCTTATGCCACACACAAAGATAAACTCAAAATGAATAAAAGATCTCAATGTGAGACAGGAATCTATCAAAATCCTAGAGGAGAACATTGGCAGTAACCTTTGACATCAGCCACAGCAAGTTCTTTTAAGACACATCTCCAAAGGGGTTCCTGGGTGGCTCAGTGGTTAAGCCTCTTCCTTCAGCTCAGGTCATGATCCCGGAGTCCCAGGATCAAGCCCCGCATTGGGCTGCCTGCTCGGCAGGAAGCCCGCTTCTCCCTCTCTCCCTTGCACTGCTTGTGTTGCCTGCCTGGCTGTGTTTCTCTCTGTCAAATAAATAAAGTCTTAAAAAAAAAAAAAAGACACATCTCCAAAGACAAAGGAAATGAACTTTTGGGACTTCATCAAAATAAAAAGCTTCTGCACAGTAAAGGAAACAGTCAACAAAACAAAGAGGCACAGAATGGGAGATTTTTACAGATATTTGCAAATGACACTACAGACAAAGGACTGATATCCAAGATCTATATTGAACTCCTCAAACTCAACAACCAAAAAAAAGTTGATCATATAAAAAAATGGGCAGGAGACATGAACAGGCACTTCTCCATAGAAGACATACAAATGGCTAACAGACACATGAAAAAAGGTTCATCATCATTAGCTATCAGGGAAATCAAAATCAAAATCACATTGAGATACCACCTTTCACTAGTCAGAATGGCCAAAATTAACAGGACAGGAAATAATAAGTGTTGGAGAGGCTGTGGAGAAAGGGGAACCCTCTTACACTGTTGGTGGGAATGTAAGTTGGTGCAGCCGCTTTGGAAAACAGTGTGGAGATGCCTAAAAAAATTAAAAATAGAGCTGCCCTATGACCCTGCAATTGCACTACTGGGTATTTACCCCAACGATACAGAGGTAGTGAAAAGAAGGGCCAAATGTACCCCAATGTTCATGGCAGCAATGGCCACAAACTCCAAAGAGTTTGGAAAGAGCCAAGATGCCCTTCAACAGACAAATGGATAAAGAAGATATGATCCATATATACAATGGAATATTATGCCTCCACCAGAAAGGATGAATACCCAACTTTTTTAGCAACTTGGACTGTATTGGAGGAGATTATGCTGAGTGAAATAAGCCAAGCAGTGAAAGTCAATTATCATATGGTTTCACTTACTTGTGGAGGACAGTAAGAGAAGGAACGTAAATGTGAATTGGGCTAAATCAGGGAAGAAGATGAAGCATGAGAGACTTTGGACTCAGAAACAAACTGAGGGTCTTGGAAGGGAGGGGTTGGAGAGATGGGTCAGCCTCGTGGTGAGTATTGAGGGCCTGTATTTCATGGAGCACTGGGTGTGTGGCATAAACAATAAATCTTGGAACACTGAAAAAAATAAAATAATGTAATAATAATAATAAAATAATACAAAATTGTTTATGTAAATGAGTAGTAAATTAGAATGTAAAAATATATCAGAACTGATTTTAGGAGTCTTGGAGCTTCATTTCCCTTTCTTCAGAGAGCCTTTAAAGATGACCAGAATGCTTACCTAAAAATGCACTTCTCATCTTTATCTGGAATTCTCTATAACTCCTGAGCAACTCCCAGCCTTCACATGGGGCCCTTTAGCTCAAGCTTAAGAATATCCATAGGGGTGCCTGTGTGGCTCAGTCAGTTAAATATCTGACTCTTGATCTCAGCTTAGGGCTTGATCTCAAGGGTTATGAGTTCCAGACTCATGTTGGGCTCCAAGCTGTGCATGGAGCCTACTTAAAAAAAAAATCCATACATACACACACATAGTCTTTTATGTTATTTATGTGTTTGATGTGAGGGAGAGAGCTGGAGTATGGGCTCAACCTGTTTCTTACCTTGAATCCATAAATCTATTTTTTCCTAGGTGAATGGAAATAATTTTCACCCCTCTTTTTCTTTCATTAATTTGTCTTTATTTTCATTTCTTGTTGCAGGTTAATAGTTTATGATTCTAATGTGGTTATATTTTTATTGTAATAGATACTAAACTCCTTTGGAAATTATAGAATAGATACACTGTGGGGAGGAACATGTTTTCCTTGACCACATTAGGGTACATGGCTAGGTCTGAGAATGAAGCTGACAAACACAGATTAATAGCAGAAAAGCATACAGATTTATTTAATATAAGCTTTATGTGACAGGGGAATCTTCAGGCAGAAATAAAGATCTTAAAAACAGACCTGTGTATTTTTATGCAGGTTTGATGATGAACGGACAGCTGTGGAGGAATATGATAGGTTAAGGATTATGAAGTATTTGTAATACTGGGGAAAATGAAGCAAGGGTTGTTTGTTAGGATACTTTCTGGCATCCTCTTTAGACATAAAGATGTTCCTTTCCTTAGGGTATATGAAGGTTGCCTTTCACTTGAAAATTTTATGATCTGTTTCAGGGAAAAGGGTGAGAGAGTGAGATCAGGGTGACCTTCCTGCTTAAAATATTCAATAAACTGAGGTGCCATATTTTGGTGGTAGTGTGCCCTGAACCCATAAATATATATACACACATACAGTGTGAGAAAAAAAAAATTGATCCTGTTTCTTTCTTACCAACGAATACAGTAAAATACAGAAATGTTTTAAGATGTCATTTATGTCAGGCAAATCAACTGCTTTGGGGGAATAAAAATATAATCTGACATGCTGGTAGTTAAAAAAAAACTTTTTTGTTGTTTGCAAATCCCTTGAGTTTATTTACTAATACTGTTCTTTGAAAATTTTGCACCCCCTTGAGGGGTAAAATGTAAGTAAGTTAAAATATATTTATTGTTCAAATGAACAATAAACAAGCAAAAAACAGAAATAAACTTACAGAGAACAAATTGGGGTTAGGAAGGTGGGGAGGAAGACAAAAGAGACAAAAAGGATTAAGAGGTACAAACTTCCTGTTACCAATAACTCACAAAGATGAAAAGTACCACACAGGGAATACAGTCAATAGCATTGTAATAATAACAACTCTATGGTGACCCATGGTAACCACACTTAAGTGGCAAGCAACCTGTAATGTTTAAAATTGTTGGATCACTATGTTGTCCACCTGAAACTAAGAAAACATGGTATGTTAACTATAATTCAGTAACAATTTTTTTTAAAAGAATCAGAAAAAGTATTTCTTGTTCAAAAATGTTCAAAGTTGTTCAAAGAATCTTATGTTAGGATTTCGATTAATAAAAATAACTTGATTCTTAAAATAGCCAATCTTTTTTTCTTTTCAATGGTAATTAATTCTTACTTTCTTCTCTTTAAAGTGAAATTGCTAAAATTGCCACACTTAGCCCATGCAAAGACCATGTAAAGCTAATGACTTGTAAATTAGAGGAAGCTGACACTTTTAACGTTTTATTTTATTTTTAAATTTTAACTTTAAATTTATTTTATTTTTTCAGTGTTCCAAGATTCATTGCCCATGCCCCACACCCAGTGCTCCATGCAATAGGTACGCTCAGTACCCAGCACCAGGTTCTCTCATCCCCCCACCCCCTCCCTACAACTTCCTCAGTTTGTTTCTGTGTCCAAAGTCTCTCATGTTTCATTTCTCTTGCTGAATTACCCTACTTCCCATTACTTTCCTTCTCCTACTGTCTTCTATATTACCCCTTATGCACCACAAGTAAGTGAAACCATGTGATAATTGACTTTCACTGCTTGGCTTATTTCACTCAGCATAATCTCTTCCAATCCAGTCCATATTGCTACAGAAGTTGGATATTCATCCTTTCTGATAGAGGCATAGTATTCCATTTTATATATGTACCACATCTTCTTTATCCATTCATCTGTTGAAGGGCACCTTGGCTCTTTCCACAGTTTGGCGATTGTGGCCATTGCTGCAATGAACATTGGGGTACATATGACCCTTCTTTTCACTACATCTGTGTATTTGGGGTAAATGCCCAGTAGTGCAATTGCAGGGTCATAGGGTAGTTCTATTTTTAATTTTTTAAGGAATCTCCACACTGTTCTCCAAAGCAGCTGCACTAACTTGCATTTCCACCAACAGTGTAAGAGAGTTCCCCTTCCTCCGCAGCCTCTCCAACACTTGTTGTTTCCTGACTTGTTAATTTTTGCAAACGACACTCCAGACAAAGGGCTGATATATCCAAGATCTGTAAAGAACTACTCAAACTCAACATCCAAAAAGAAGATGAACACATCAAAAAATGGGCAAGAGACATGAAGAGGCACTTCTCCATAGAAGATATACAAATGGCTAACAGACACATGAAAAAATGTTCAGCGTCACTAGCTATCAGGGAAATTCAAATCAAAACCACACTGAGATACCACCTTAAACCAGTCAGAATGGGCAAAATTAACAAGTCAGAAGCTGACACTTCTTTGGGAAAAGAGAAGCATGCCTGGGAGGGCTCCCCTTCGTGGCAGACCCGACTTTGCCCTAAGAGTACCAGTTCTGATGAGAAGGGCTCTGCTGATTTTGGACCTGGCTTGTCCCCTTGAATCCTTGCTCAGAGTGTAACCAGTACATTTGTGTGAGGCACCACTGAATACTTATAGTAATCACTTATAAAATAATCCCTTTTTATAAAATAGCTTCCCATTTGTTAGAATTTTAGTACCTACTCTGTGAGCACATATATATTCTCTACAGCCTTGATACTCAACTTGAAGTCTGGACCAGCAGCAGTAGCATCATCTGGAAGCTTATTCGAAATGCAGATCAGACCTTTTGGTTAGAATCAGACAAGATCCCCAGGTGATTACACAGGCTTGGAAGTTTGACACATGCGGCTCTCTGTTACTTTTAGACATAAGGAGTGGAACACAGTGGAGAATGTAGCAAAATCAAATATAAGAAGTTCAAAACTCCAAAAAGATAGGGATTCTTAAGATGATTACCATTAAGGCCTTGTTGCAGAATAGTCCCCATTCAGTAGATGAAGGTTTTGAGTTTACAGATACTAACTCATATTTAACTCATTGTAGATTTTTAAAAAGCAGGTTAGAAAAGCAAAAAACCAAGCCACATAGTCTAGAAAGAGATTTTGCTTAAGGTATGGGAGAACTGGCCACTGTATATGCTTTAAGAGTAATTTGGACCTTTCACCTTTGATTGCTACACTTCACAGACAGGTGCCCAGGGCAGGAAGTGCATTGTTGGCTGGTCCCCTCAGTCAGGCTGCCAGGGTACTTTTGCCTTCGTCTGTCTACATGCTCGGCATGCTGCAGAACCGGGAAGGACTGAAGCCGAAGGGAGAGCAGGGCTGACTATTTAGCTCCATTTATGTTCTAGTTTTTCGTGTTATCCATAGTAACTATGCCCTGTTCGTTATGAGCAGCGTGCGTTTTCTGTTAGTTTAGTACTGATTTGCACTTTGTCGGAACGGCTACCATGACTCTTGTAGACAATGAAACCTGCCTTTGGTCAGTCTTCAAAGTACCTCAGGAAGGTGCGCTGTTCACCTCTGGAGCAGAATCCTGGGAAAGAGCTCTCTATTGCTCACATTTGTGTCTCCTGTCCTGTGTTCTTCGGGGCTAATTAGTTTTGTAAATTTCTTTCAATATTTGTTTATTTATTTGAGAGAGGGAGAGTGACTTCACACTGGGAGATGAGCAGAGGGAGAGAGAGAGAATCTGAGTGCAGGGCCTGAAGAGGGGCTGGATCTCATAACCCGGAGATCATAATCTGAGCCAAAATCAAGAGTCAGAAGCTTAACCAAATGAGCCACCAGGAAACCCAGGTTTTTTTTAAAAAATATACTTTTTAAAGATTTTTACTTATTTGACAGAGAAAGGGAGAGAGAACGCACAAGCAGGCAGAGCAGCAGAATGAAAGGGAGAAGCAGACTCCCCACGGAGCAGGAAGCCCCATGTGGGGCTTGATCCCAGGACCCTGGAATCATGACCTGAGCTGAAAGCAGATGCTTAACCAACTGAGGAGATGATTTTTTTTTTTTAAGAAGAAGTTGTGAAGCAATTTTTTAGTTACCCAGAAAAGGCTATGAGTCATACTTAGCAAAGATTTCCTTGGAATTAACATATATATTGCCAATAATGTTTCACTTCAATGACCACAATTCTTCTCTCATTCTCTTTTAGAAGTTTAACTTGGAAACCCTGTGTAAATATAACAGCTGTCAAGGTATGACATTCATACTGAAATATTTTTTAACAGCGTTCTCCCAGTCTATTCTTGTAAAGTTATGGCATCAAAAGAAAATAGGATTAACATCAAAATCAACAAGTAGACAAAAAGAACAGATCTCCAGTTGCTGTGAGGTTCCACTGACATGTAGAAACCCAGAGTCTCACATCTGGAATTCTGAACCCCTTCTACCCTTGGAGTGGGGCAGGGGGATCACCTGAAAAGACCCCGAGAAACAAATCTCACTTTCTGGGTTGATTTATAGTGTCTCACCACCCCCATGTTACTGAGCCATGTTCCCTTCCCTACCCTGTTGGCGCCCTAAACTGAAGGATGTCTTAAAATGGCTAGAAGCATCTGTTGTCCAGGAAAGGCTGTGGAATGGCCCATAAGACTTCTATAATCTTCCAGCAGGCTGCAGCTGAATATTGGTAGTCTGAGCTCAGAACAAATTTGCAGTCTAGCTTTCCCTACCTGAGAGCACAGGCACTAAGTTCTGGCTTTGCTTTTTATATTAATGGTCCCTCTTTTATCTGTCCAATATGGCTCTGATCTATTTTAATATATTACATTTGCTCACAGGTTAAGTTTTCTCTGTTAAAAAAATAACTAGAGAATGTTCTTTTTGTTTGAGATAATAAGCACTCCTCTGAGACTACTTTACTAGTCTGTTTTCCATGTCTGTTTTTTTTGAAGAGAGTCTCCTCCATTGCCAGGACTCATTTCCCCTTCAATTAACTCAAAATATCCAAAACCGAACTCCTCATCTTTGCTTTTGGCAGGCAGCCCCTCTAGACTTTCATTTCTAGGAATGCTGGCACTCTGCTATAGGACCTATGAGTCTTCCAGCTTTCTTTTTTCTTTTTTCAAGAAAGATTTATTTATTTATTTGAGGTGGAGGGGCTAAGGGAAAGAGAGACAGAACCCTCAAGCAGATGCCATGCTGAGCTGGGAGGCTGATGTGGGGGTTGATCTCAGGACCCTGAGATCATGACCAGAGAGGAAATCAAGAGTTGGACACTTAACTGCTTGTGCCACTCAGGTGCCCTTAGCCCTCTAAGTTTTTGAATCCACTCAGAAGTATCATTTTGTTTTCAAATTTCTTCTCAAAGTTTTCTGGTCCTGTCTGTCTATAGTCCAGATCTTCATCCCATCACATATGTATTTATTCTTATTATACCTCCTAATTATATCCATAGTCTTAACAGTTGTCTCCTCCATAAGCAAGCGCTAATTGTCCTCAGGGTGCTAAGCCTTTCTTCTAAACATCCATCCCACATACCTTAGCAGACCAATCTTCCTCACGTGTGCTTTTATTATTGAAGTGGAAACTGTCAGTGAGTGGTTCCCAGGATATATTCTTCTCCTCAAACATAGAAACAGAATTTTTAGTTGAGCACATGATCACCTAGTTAAAAATTTTTTCTCATCCATTTTTCTCCTGTGCCCCGTTCTGGAGCTCTACAATTGAAGACTGACTTCTACATTGGGGTTATTCATTACTGACCTCTACATTGGGGTTATTAATTTCTTATCTTTTATCTTCTATTTGCCATCTCTTTGCTCTATTTTCTGGGAAATGTTTTCAAATTTATCTTGTAACTCTAGTACTGAGTTTTGGTTTTTTTTCTATCATATTTTTGGTTTCTAGGAGCTCTTTTCTGTTCTGTGTTTAGTTTTTGTACTTTTTTTTCATGTACTCAATATCCACTTGTTTATAAGATATAAATGATAGGCTTTTTAGAGGTTCTCTTCCTTGCATTGTCTTTTTTCCTTTGTGTGTGTGTGTGTGTATGTCTGTGTGTGTGTGTTTACGTACACACATGCACATCTTTCATTTCATTTTAGATTCATATTAGATTACCTCATATATCTGCTGCTCCTTGGCTACTTGTTCATATTTAAGAGTGGAGCCCATAAAACTGACTGAGAGCTCCGTGTGCTTGCTACCTGGAGAGGTTCGTCAACTACGGTCTTCACTGCAGGGTGGCCTGACAGGATAATTTCACTGGAGAACTTCCAAAGTCAGTATTTTTAGATCTTCTGCCTTCAGCTGATCATCTTCCCCAGGAAAAGATCTTCTAACTCCCACCTGGAGCTAATAGGCCTGGTTATAAGTGCTCTGAGAAGACAGTGAGGGTAGAGATGTCAATTACATATACTTGCAGTCAATCCTCTTATTATCCAAGCAGCATCTCCACCTTAGTGAGTGTGTGTGACCCTTTTATTCTTTCCAGAGAATCACCCTCCAGTCTGCTGCCAAAGTAGGAGAGGGCATCTGAGTAGGGTTGACAGACTTAGCAGACAGAAATATGAGATGCCTAATTAAATTTAAATTTCAGATAAGTAGCAAGTGATTTTTAATGTAAATATGTCTAATGTAATATTTGGGATGTATTTATCCTAAAACTTATTCATTCCTTTTTTTAAAGATTTTATTTATTTGGGGGATTGTGAGAGAGACAAGAGAGAGAGCATGAGCAGGGGGGAGAGGTAAAGGGAGAGGGAGAAGCAGGACCCCCACTTGTCAGAAGCCCGATGGGGGGCTAACTCCCAGGACCCTGGGATCATGACCTGAGCTGAATGCAGATGCTTAACGGACTGAGCCACCCAGGCGTCCCTCATTCTTTATCTGAAATTCCAGTAGAATGAGCATGCTATATTATCTGATAATCCTTCATCTGGGCTCTAGCTGCTTCTCAATAGACTTTGAATCACACTTCCTGTTTCAGACCCATTCCCCGCCCCTACCCCACCCAGGAGAAGAGGTACCTGGATCTCTCAGGATCTAACCTTTGGGCAACATGAATCAAGGTGTTCCCCAACTTTCCCTGGAGCTGACTAGGGAGAGGGCTTTCTCAGCCTGGCTACCAGTTATCACTCGCCTATCTGCTCTCCAGCTCCCAAAATTGTGTGGCTGTTCATTTGTCTCCTCTATATCAATTAACTTTATAGGCTTAAACCTTTTTGTTTTTATTTTGTTCTGTTTGGTTTGCTTTAGTTTTGGTTTTGATATCTTTTGTACAGGAAAATGTTTTTACTTAGTTTTAAAATCAGCTTAATTGAGTGCTGTTTACATTTATAGCTGTACAATTTGTAATAGTTAACAACCATATATGATGGGGTAACCACAACCATAATCAATATGCAGAACATTTCTTCCACCTCAAAAAGTGTTCTTCTGCTGCTCTGCACTCGATCCCCTCCTCCAAGATCTGGGTTTTGGCAGCCACCAATCCTTCTGTCATTCAAGTTGTGATTTTTATAACATTTCATCATACAGTATTAGGCAGTATTTAGTCTTTTGGGTCTGGTTGCTGTCATTTAGCAGAAGGCTCTGGAGTTTCATTATGCATCCCGCATTGTTGCATGTATCAGTAGTTTGCTCTGTTTTATTGTTGAGTAGTAACAACATTTGTGTTATTGAAGAACTGAAGGGGGAAAAAAAGGAACATTTGAGTCATTTCCAGTTTCTGACTATTTGAATAAAGCTGCTATGAACTTCGGTCTACAAGTCACTGGGTGGTCATATGTCTTCCTTCCTCTGGGGTAATACCTAGGAGCGGGATTTCTGAGTCACATGGTAAGTGTGTTTTTAACCATGTAAGAAATGGACAGTTTTCCAGAGCAGATGCACCATTTTACGTTCCAGCAGTGTGTGAAAGTTCCAGTAGTTTTACATCCTTGCCAATACTTGGTCTTGTCAGTCTAATTAAGCCATTTATGAGTTAGTTCTGCTAATTTATTGTGGTTTTAATTTGAATTTCCTTAATGGTTTTAAGTATTTTATTTGCCATTCATACATTATTTTTGGTCAAGTGTCAGCTCAAATATTTTTCCCCATTTTGTTATTGGCTTATTCATCTTTTTATTGGACTTGCTAAAGTTCTTTATATGTTCTGGACACAGTTCCTTTCTAGATAAATGACTTGCAAATTGATCCCCATTTTTTGTGAATTTCATACTTGTGAAATTGCATACTAAATCTTTTGTAACCTCCAAAACCAATCCTTACAGCTCCATGGTCATTCACACACACACCCTCAGTGGTGAGAAATTTGAGTTGCCAATGTGCACTTTCCCAGCTGAAGGCAAACAAGGCAACCCTCTGTCTTCTTGTTTCAGTTCATACTGTAAACAAGTATCCTTATAAGGTCTATTAAATGCCATGTTTTTAAAATTTGGGGACATTTTTTTGGTAATTTTACTCTTTAAAATGGCCCCCAGGCATAGCACTGAAGTGATCTCTGGTGTACCTAAGTGCAAGAAGGCTGTAATGCAGCTTATGGAGAAAATGTGTGTGTTAGATGAGCTTCATTTAAGAGTGACTTACAGTACCTTTGGCGATGTGTTCAATGTTAATAAAGCAACAGTACAGGGGCACCTGGGTGGCTCAGTTGGTTAAGCCACTGCCTTCAGCTCAGGTCATGATCCCGGAGACCCGGGATCGAGTCCCACATCGGGCTCCCTGCTCAGCAGGAAGCCTGCTTCTCCCTCTCTCACTCCCCCTGCTTGTGTTCCCTCTCTGGCTGTGTTTCTCTCTGTCAAATAAATAAATAAAAAATCTTAAAAAAAAAAAAAAGCAACAGTACAGAACCTCTAGAAAAAAGAAGAGGGAATTTGCCAATCTGCCTAAGAGGCTACTCTGGACAGTGCTAAAGTAACATCTAGAATGCTTGATGAAGCTACGGAAAAGATGGAAGGGTGTCTAACCATGGATTTATGAGACGATGACTGATTTAAAAAATCATAGAAGGCATTATTGTCATGAGGAAAACCAAAGAAACTTATGGCCAGGAAAATGTTAAACCCTTCTCAACTAGAGCTGTCTCACTTGCCTCTTTCAAAGGTGATATGGTGTGAGAAGCATTAAACCTGCACATGAGGCAGATCAGGAGGCTCTGGAAGAATTTTAAAAAACACCTGCTAGACATTATGGAGGAAGGTGTTATGCGGAAGAGCAGGTTTTCAACGCTGATGAAACAGGCTTATTTTGCAAGGATGTTGGTACAGGAATCTACATGACACACGTGGGGTTTTGATTGACAAGACTGTGCTTAGAGGCTCCCAGGAGCCTAACCCTGGGTTTCCCTAGGAGCAGTGTTCCAGTATTCACTAATTCAGTATTTGCACTCAGCTCACAGAACACAACTACTGCAGACAGCGAGATCGTACTGTCCTTCCCACAATGCCTGCCATGTGGGCTCCACTCTTTGTCGTTGCCTGAGGTGCCTTCTTTTTTCTCCCCATCTGGTCACCTGATCCATTCTCGAACCTCCTTACCAGTTGTCCCCAGGAAGTCTCTCCAGACCCCAGCCTTATGGTGACCAAGATACTCCTCTTCTGTGCATAACATCCTGTGTGTATACCTCTGTCTCAGAGATGCAGTGGTTCATGCATTTGTCTGTCTCCCCCACCAGGCCCTAAGCTGCTTGAGGGCAGGGTTTTCCCTTCCTTTCTTCCTTCCCTCCATCCTTCCTTCCTTCTTACCTCCCTCCTTCTTATCCCTTCATCCATCCATCCATCCATCCACACACACACACACATAAATATGTATTTGTATATGTGTTGACATATAAATATATATTTTGTGGGTGGCAAAACCCAACACTCAAAGAGATTTCTTCAATTATACTTCTATTTTATTTTTTAAACTAACATACAGTACCATGCTGCATTTGATTGATCTGCATTTCTGTGTTCTGATTCTTAGCACAGAGCCTGACCCATAGATAGGAGCAGTAAATATTTGTTGAAAATAAAAGCATAAATGCTAACAATATTTACTCATTACACCCAATTAAAGTTTCTTGAGTCATAAATTTTAATAGATAAAATAGTTTGAAATTAACGTATTTAATAAATAGCTTGTTCCCTTCAATATCCTAATCAATTTTTCTGCCTGCTATTTCTTTAATTTGAGCTATGAATAACAAAATTTTGCTGAGCAAAATAAACTTAAGATTAGTACAAATGGGGTAATTAGAAACTTGGAACAAGTGGGCTGCATTAATGAGTTCTTACTGTGCTCGGTGTAATTCTAGAATTTTAGAACCAGAGAGTTCTTATTTATATGCATGTTAATTAGGCTCTTCCAGGTTAGCTGAGGAGGCAGGAAAGGAAAGAACAGAGACATCCCTCTGTGTGGGGCTTTGGGGCCCAGCAGGAAGGTCATCTGTGGACAGTTCTGCTGCAGCCCTCTAGCCGTGAATGGGGGACTCCACAACCAGCTTTCTTTTCGAGATTGGACGTTAGCTCCTTCTGGAGCTGGGGTCCTTTATGAAGACTTCACTGCTCCAGACAATGCTTGGTTGTGGCTTGTTCAGACTGGTCACTTCTGTCAGTTTTCTCTCATATGCCTTATGCTTCTGCCCAGATCAGCAAGTGCTGGTGGTCTCTACAGGTCTTTGTAGGGGAGGAAAAACTTCCCCCACTTTCTTAGGCTTGGTGACTGGGGCCCTGCAAACTAAACTGACAAAAGGACAGATTAACTGGAGAAAACGCATACACGTTTTACTAGATGTTAATATTTTAATTTTTATGTGTACATGTGGTTTCACAGAAAAAGAAGTGAAAACCTACAGAAATAATTAGATGTGAGATCTTGCATACCATTTTAATGAAGAGCAATAAATTAGTGGAGAGGTCACAAGAGAAAGGAAAATGCTTTGGGCTGCAAGGGTTGGCAAACTCTAAGAAGATAAATATGTGGGTGAAACTAACAAAAGATAAGGTTTATTTCAGTATGCTTTGTTTATGCAGATTCAAGCTAACAGTCATCTCCTTTTCCTTGTATGGGGGATGGAAAGGGACACCTTCACAAAAAGAAATGTATGCCTCACCTTTAGGGAGGGTAAAGAGCTTGTCTTACATCTTCTCTCATATGTCTTCTCCTAAAAACAATCCTTTGTCAAAGTTGTGTATTTGGAATAGCATACTCTGATTCCCCTCATTTCAAATTCCCACAAAGAAAGATAATTAGTCTCCTTCTTGCAGAAAAGAGATCTCATACCAATCTACCTCTAAGACCACTTTATAAATTAGCTGTCCTTGGGGCCAGCCCCTTTTTCTTGAACCAGGGTAATAAAAAGCACAGCGGCTTTCTTAGAAGGCCTGTGGGCAGGGGAAGCACTCAAGTCACACCACTGGGAGCTCCTCTCTGAGTCAGCAGAGGCAGACACAGAAGCCTGGAAAGTCAGGTGGGTCATTCCAAGGAGCGTCCTTTCAAAGTCCACTGTGATCTAGGTCTCTGAAGGATGTTATCTCCTGGATTTTGAGAAGACTTGCCTATTTGCCTAATTTATTTTGATCTGCTCTAAAGGTGTTGGTTAAGCCTGCAGAAATCAATAGACACTTCTCATTTTGTTTCCTCCAGTTTTACTGAAATATCATTGGCATATAACATTGTACAAGTTAAGGTATACAGCATAATAATCGATATATGTATATATTGCTAAATGATTACTGCACCAAGTTTAGTTAACATCTATCACATGTACTTAAAAATTTCTTTTTCCTGTGATGATAACTTTGAAGGTATTCTCTTAGCAACTTTCACATATACAGTATAGCATTATTAACTATAGCTGCCATGCTATGCATTATATCCCCAGAAAGTATTGCTGTTATAACTGGAAGTTTGTACTTTTTGACCACCTTCACCCATTTATTCCACTCCTCACCCCCCTCCTCTGGTAACCACCAATCTGTTCTCTCTAGGGGTTTGGGTTTTTTAGATTCCACATATAAGTGATTCCACATATTCATTTCTAAATGCATCATTCTCTGTCTGACATATTTCACTTAGAATAATGCCCTTAAGTTTCATCTATGTTGTTGCACATGGTAGGATTTCTTTCCTTTTCATGATTGAATAATCTCAATAAATATGTACATACATACATGCATACACGTTCTCTTTTCTCATTCATTCTTCAGTGGCCAATTAGGTTGCTCTTATGTGTCTTGGCTATTTTAAATAATGCTGCATGAACATAAGAGTGCAGATGTCTTTTTGAGACAGTGATTTCATTTCCTTTGGATATATACAAACTATAAGACTGCTGGATCATATGTTTGTTCGATTTTTAATTCTATGTGGAACCCCCATACTGTGTTCCATAGTGACTATACCAATTCACACTTCCACCAACAGTGCACAAGCTCCCCTTTTCTCCACACCCTTGCCAGCACTTGTT
Organism: Spilogale gracilis; assembly: GCA_004023965.1. NCBI lineage: Eukaryota > Metazoa > Chordata > Mammalia > Carnivora > Mephitidae > Spilogale > Spilogale gracilis. The sequence continues at coordinate 2,821 of PITA01018912.1, read as the reverse complement.
CTCTGTCTTTTTGGTCATGGCCTTTCTAACAGCTGTGAGGTGATAACTCATGGTGACACTGATGTGCATTTCCTGATAATGAGTGATGTTGAGCACCTTTTCATGTACCTGTTGGCCATTTGGATATCTTTTTTTTTAATGTCTATTCACTTCCTTTGTTCATTTTTAACTGGTTGGTTATATTGTTATTGAGTTGTATGCGTTCTTTGTATATTTGGGTATTAACCCCTTATTAGATATGTGATTTGCAAACATTCCCTTTCATTCTGTAGGTTATCGTTTCATTGTATTGATCAGGCACATCTTCTTTATGGATTGTCTAAATATATTGCCAGTGGATCTTTTATCATAATTACTTATGGTTGAAAATTAAGGATGCCTGATATGACTGGAATACTGAATAAGTAGGCAGACAACATATTGCTTATTTTCATTTGTTTTCCTTAATCTAAATAAGGAGTTGCTGCTTTAAAAACAAGTATGTAACACTGCAAGGGAAACTGCCATGAAGCTTACCAGAAGTTGCTACAACTTAGAAGCTACTAGTATTATTTCAGAAGTTTGAAGCAAGGCAATATGAAAAGAAGTATTTAATTAATTGATATTTATTGAGAACCAGCTATGGGCCAGACATTGTACTGGGCCCTGGAAATAAAGCAGTGACCATGACAGATGTATTCTCTGCTTTCCTAGAACTTAAATAGCATATATTCAATCAACATGTTTTGACATTTTTTTTTTTTCAGGACAATAGAGAGAGGACAAGAAGTGGAGTAAAGGTCAAAAGTAAGTCTTAATGTCCTGCACCAAATTTTCTAATTAAAGTATGAATGAAAGACCTTAAGCAATCAAACAAGAAATTTGAATGAAAACAGCAATTAATCTCCAACCTGAAGCAAGCTATGAGTCAGAATAATGCCACAATGATATTGTTAATCATCAGTGGGCTTGTCGCCCATTGGGGTTTCTTTCTTTTCCTCCTCTCCCACTCTCATTTCCCCTGACTAAAAGAAAAAAAAAACTTCAAGAAGTAATTAGCAGTGTACATGTTAATTATTGGACTGGTTATAGACTTCCATAAACCCAGTGATGTATGATGAACACCTCAGGCAGTCACCAGTATCCCTCATGGAAGACTCATTACTGGCTCAGCCGGTGTCCATCTGAGTTTCTCAGCCCCAGACCAGCATGGAAGGCCCTGTCCTACTTCCATCCCTGATTTACTTTATCTGCAGGAGATTCATCACTGCTCACCAAGCAGTTCCCTTAAAACAGATCCATTAGAACCCCCAAAGTGCAGGCCCATGAATGGGGCCCTCTTTCCTATTACTCCCTACATGGGAGAGGGCTCATTCACTCCTGCCCATGGAGTCTCAGCAGCAGATTTCTGGAGCTTGTCGACTATAACTTGACATCTACAACTCATCTCCTAGAACTGATAAAGGCCTACATTCCTGTAGGGGACCCTGTTGTCCAGAGCATCAAACCCCCAATCAGGGCCAGCAAATGATGACCTCATCATTCCCCAAGACAAAGGATACTGAGCCAAAAGTCAAACCTTGGCAGGTGCCTGAACATTTTCCTCACACTTCCCATCACTTTATTTGAAATGGGACACAAATTTACACCTCTGAGCAGAAGCAGCACCAACTGTGCTTCTCTGTTGGACACAGTCTGTATCGTCTGCTTCCTCAACCAGAGGCTCTCCCTGCCCTTGACCCCTGGACCATTCTGTACATAACGAGTAGATGCACCCCCTACTCAGTCCCACCCGCACTGCCCCCTATTTAGACAGTACTATAATCCCCAGCAGCCAAGGTAAGCATGCCAGGATATTGAACCACAGGTCAGTTTCACTGTAGAAAGATGTGCCTGACCTCCTGTGTCTCTGGGAAATGAACCAGCAGTCGGATGCACCTGGAAGCCATTCTTACGTTCAAATGAATGATGGGTAGTTCAACTTTGGACACTGGCTGACTTACAAGTGGGAGTGAAGGGTCTGGGCAGCTTCTTGCCTGCTCTGGCAGGTGGGTTGTTAGAGTCAATTTGAGGACCACACATTCATCATGAATGAAATTAAAATATTTGTCACACTAGTGAATTTGTAACACTGGAATAGATTCGCCTGAAGGCATGTTCACTATTATTTTGAATATCTTTGTATTTAAAAATAATAATTATGTCAATTTTTATTGAAGTCTATAACTTTCTGATAGATAAAACACTGGGCAGCTTAAAGCCCTCATTCAGTAGTTATTTCATAGCAACCATTTGAAGTGAGGCTTATAGGTTTTTGGTGAATCTGTGTGACACATATGGAAACATAAATAAATTTATGTATTGCTCTCTGGCGTACCTTGTTGTAAATGTGGGCATAGAAATTATATGATTTTGATTGGACAGTTACATATAGAAGAATGAAACTAGGCCATTCTCTTATACCACACACAAAGGCAAACTTGAAATGGATGAAAGACCTCAACGTGAGACAGGAATCCATCAAAATCCTGGAAGAGAACATAGGCAGTAACCTCTTTGACATCAGCCACAGCATCTTCTTTCAAGACATGTCTCCAAAGGCAAAGGAGACAAAAGTGAAAATGAACTTCTGGGACTTCATCAAAATAAAAAGCTTCTGTACGGCAAAGGAAACAATCAACAAAACAAAGAGGAAACCCACAGAATGGGAGAAGATATTTGCAAATGACACTACAGACAAAGGGCTGGTATCCAAGATCTATAAAGAACTACTCAAACTCAACACCCAAAAAGAAGATGAACACATCAAAAAATGGGCAAGAGACATGAAGAGGCACTTCTC
>PITA01018911.1:0-39099 GCA_004023965.1 Spilogale gracilis | reverse complement strand
TGAGACACAACTCAGTTCCTCATTTAGGAAAGGAGGTGCTGCCTGGGAATGTGGTTGGCTGACAATATGCTATCCTGGGGGTGGTCCCTGGCCAAAGACTGAACAACGGCACAGGTGCTGGGCCTGGCCTTTCTTTGCAGGGTGGGGCTCCCCCCACCACCCCAGGCAGGCCCTCCTTCTGGAGCTCCCAGCTCTGCCTACCTCTTCCTCAACTTGAGAAGATAGGTTACAAAATCCCAGTTTGCAAAGACTTTTGTAGTCTGCTGTGGGTTAGCTTGTCTTACTTTTCTTTTTAAAAAAATTACACATTTTCCGTTAGCTATCTGAGAGCAAGGCAGCCCCTGAAAAATCCTTCTGGAATGTTCCTGTTTCCTCCCCCCACCACCACCCATAGTTTGCCAAGTGAACTTTTTTCTCAAAATCCTCATTTCCAAAAAGAAAAGTAAACAAGTCCCAGCCTCACAGATAGCTGTCAAGGTGCAGCAGGCCTGTGATCATGTGAGCTTTGGGGACCAATTTCTTTTAAGTCCAGAATCAGGGATGGGGAACAAAGATGATCTGTGTTTCGGAAGTCACAGTCATTTGCTGACAGAGTTAAGATTTGGGCCCGAATACCCTGTGCTAATGAAGGCCTGTGTTCTATCACATAGAGCAGAGCTTCTCAGCTTTGGCACTGCTGACATTTTGATCCAGGTAGTTCTTTGTTGTGTGGTGCTGTCCTGTGCATTGTGGGATGTTCAGCAGCATCCCTGGCCCCCAGCAGCTAGATGCCAGCAGTATTGCCCCTCCCCCTCTCGATGTGCTCCAAGTGTTCCCAGACACCCACCAATATCCCCTGTTGGCAAAACCATCCCCCTGCTGAGAGCCACTGACATAGAGGTTGCTTTAGTCTGGGTGTTTCCCCCGCCCCAGTCCCCGACCCATACGACCCATGACGTGGAAACCTAACCCTCAGTTAGGAGATGGGTGGGGCTTTGGGAGGGGATTAGGGCAGAGTCTTCATGAATGAGATTACAGCTCTTATAAAAGCGGCCTGAGTGAGTTCCTTCCCCCCTTCTACTTCCTGAGGAAACAAGGTGAAGTCACAGACCCAGAAGATGGCCCTCACTCAACCATGCCAGCATCCTGATCTCAGACTCCAGCCTCCAGAACTGTATGCAGTACATACCAGAGAAACAATCTCAGGCCAGCAGAGGTGCCAGAGGTGACAAGAGGTGAGGGTATAAAATAGAGGAGGGAGATGATGAGAATCAGCCCGCCTCCAGACCAGTAGCAGTTATAGGGATTACAGCTGATCTCACTGCCCTTCCTCTTCTCTGTTTTCCCAGGAGAAGTGCCCAACCAGAATCCTAGACAAGCTTGTTCGCAGATGGGATAAATTTCTCTTTCAGCAACTGGACTGGAGCAGCACAAGAAGAGTACCATCAGATTCCCTTTGAAAACCTAGGTCTCTTTCCCTCTTGCCAGCGGTATTGATTGCTGATGGCTACCAGCTCAGTCCCTCTCCAGGAAGTGCCTTGGCTGAATACAGACATTGTATTATACCGACACCCTCCCTGAAGGCAGCCCATGTCCAGTGACTGGTCAATAAAGGGGTACAGAAGTCTAGTCCTTTTGAAGACTGGGATCTTCAACCCTGGAACATTTTCATATTTTATCTATCATCTATTATCTATCTATATATCTATTGCCTATCATCAATGTATCATCTATCACCTATTTTCAATATGTTCTTTTTATCTAAAAAATTGAATATAAAACCATGAGAGACTATGGACTCTGAGAAACAAACTGAGGGTTACAGAAGAGAGAGTGTGGGGGAATGTGGTAACTGTGTGATGGATATTAAGGAAGAGCATGTTGTGATGAACGCTGGATGTTATAGGCAACTAATGAATCATTGAACATTCCATCAAAAACTAATGATGCCCTATATGGTGGCTAACCAAAAATGTTAAAAAAATCTTGAGTATAGTTGATACACAATGTTATGTTAGCTAGAACCTAGTGATTCAACAAGTTTATACGTGATACTAAGTTCACCACAAGTGTGTCTACCATCTGTCACCATACATCACTATGACAATATCATTAGTTATAGTCTTTATTCCTGTGACTTATTCATGCCATGACTGGAATCCTGTATCTCCCACTCCCCTCCACCCATTTTGCCCAACCTCTAACCCCTTTCCTTCTGGCAATTATCAGTTTGTTCTCTGTATTTGTAGGTCTGGTTTTGTTTTTTGTCTATTCATTTGTTATTGTTGTTTTAGAGTTCCCATATGAGTGAAATCATATGGTATTTGTCTTTCTCAGTTTGACTTATTCACTTAGCATAATACCTAGGTCTATCCATGTTGCTCAAACGGTACAACCTCATTGTTTTTATGGCAGTGTAGTGTGTGTGTGTGTGTGTGTGTGTGTGTGTGTGTGTGCGTGCAGCACATGTTTATCCATTCATCTATTGATGGACACTTAGGCTGCTTTCATACCTTGGCTATTGTAAATAATGTTGCAATAAACAAATTGCAAATAAGCATCACATTCATGTTTTTGTTTTCTTTTGGTAAATACCTAATAGTAGAATTACTGGATCCTTTGGTAATTCTTCTTTTTTTTTTTTTTTGATCCTTTGGTAATTCTATTTTTAATTTTTTGAGGAACTTCCATGCTGTTTTCCACAGTGGCTGCACCAATTTATATTCCCCACCAATGGTTCAAGAGGATTCTATTTTCTCCATATCTTCACCAGTCCTTGTTATTTCTTGTCTTTTTTATTTCAGACATTCTACCATGCACAAGATGATATCTCACTGTGATTTTGATTTGCATTTCCCTGATGATCAGTGATGTTGAGCATCTTCTCATATGCCTTGGCCATCTGGATTTAGGTCTTCTTTGGAAAAATATTTAGGTGGTCTGCCTATTTTTTTTGTTGGATTATTTGGGGGGGTTTTTTTGGCGTTGAGTTGTGGAAGTTCTTTATCTATTTTAGCCATATAAACCTCTTATCCGATATATCATTTGAAAATATCTTCTCCCATTCAATAGGTCCTTTCTTTATTTTGTTGATGGTTCCCCTCACTGAGTAAAAGCTTTTTATTTTAATGTAGTCCCAACAGTTCATTTTTGCTTTTGTTTCTCTTGCTTTAGGAGACATATCTAGAAAAAAAATGTTGCTATGGCTAATATGTTCTTCAGATTTTTTCTCTCTTCCTGAGTTACTATTTTGGATTCAGCTTTTGTGATTCTCATCTATGGACTCATATTTTCTAAAGTTTGCCTTAGGATCCGGAAAACTTTTCCATTTATCTTCTAGTTCATCTATTGAAATTTTTACTTTCATAATAATGTTTTCATTTCTAAAAACTCTTCCTTGTTTATTTGATTGTATCTCATAACACCTGTTCTCATTATATAGCTATGTAATAAGTTTGTTTTCAAGTTCCTGTCTTGGTTTCTTCCAGAATCACTTTTGTCTTTGTTTTGTTTCTTCTCTCACACACACAGCTGATTTGCTGTCTTTTTGCTGCTCTGAGACACCTGGTCCATATTATGGCCAGACTCTCTCCTGGATGGGAAGGGCACCTGAGTCCTGTGAATGCTGAGGAACAGATTTTGCTCTAGGATACCATGAGGAACATTTTCCATTTGTCTTTCCTTCCACCCAGTGCCCTCCTGATCTCTGCCCTCCCAGTTGTCTTTGGTCAACAAGGCATGCTGCTAAGAGACAGGACAGAGAGAACAGAGTGTGGTGTGGGTGTTTACGTTCCTGTCTTCCTCCCCATGTGTGTTTCGGGTTGTTTGTGCTCATCAGCAGAAGGTCTCAGATCTTTTTAGAATACTCACTCTCCAGCTTCTAGTGACTGCTCCCTGCATAAACTGGGGGTTATGACATCCCCCACTGCTTCTGGCCTTGGGTCTAGCACGATTCCTTGTCTTCCCAGCACCCACCCCCACACTCCCTTTCCTTATTAGGACTCCTCTTACCTTGACCTCCCTAGAAGGCAGAGCCAGAGGCAACATGATATTTTTATCAGAAAGTTCAATCCCAAAGCAGAGGAATAAGGAAGTGGGGCAAAGGAGGAGGAGCCAAATGAGGAGATTAGGTGATACTGGCTGCCACTGAGTACAGCTGGTTTCTCTGTCCTAAGAACAAGACTATGGTCTTAGATGGGGTGTAACTAGGACCGGCTATCCAGGGAAAGATGGGGGCAATAGTTTATCCACAGGCTCCCATCTCCCATTTGTCAAAGAGTAGTAACTGCACAAGTTGTTCATGTCCCAGCACCTTCAGGTGGCATGTGGTAGGCTCCAAGCATGATCTCCTGGTGTCCTAACTCAGTTTGCTAATTAAGCCCCAGGGCAGTAAGTAAAAGGTGTGCCGGGCAGGTATGAGGATGTACGCTGGCAGACTGCACCAGTGTGGTCATGATAAATGTTTGACAACTGGCTCTCCTGTTTCCATGCTATGTATTCTCACCATGGCTGATTTCAATACAGATGTGGGAAAACGATGCCTTATATGGTATGTTCATTATATGAGCACAATAGACATCATACAGATACAATAGACTATTTTCCAGAGAATAAGTCATAGTAAAATGTAGTGAAATAGGTAAAAAAAATAATGAGTTTGAATATTCATTGCCTTTTTCTTCTATACTTTATTTAGTTGTAAGTTTATATAACTTAATCTCTAAATAATGGCTATTTTAATCTTCCCAAGCCAGTGAGGACTGGCCACGGACATTACTGAATTGCACCTGCGGAAGGAAGTTGGCGACTGCAACAGCTGGACCAGAAATAAGTGGGGCCCAGAGGCCCTGAAGCAGGATCAGAGGAGTCTGAAACAGTCCCTTACGGAGAAACCCACTGCGTATCATTCTGATTGGGGTGCCAGGGCCTGATAATACAGTTGAGTATGTGTGGGTCAACCGGCAAGCTTTACACTGTGCAGAGGCCAGAATTAGGAAGGCTTTACTTGAGAAGCACCAATGTCCACTCATGAGAACACACCCCTCCTAGTACACGCAATTTTTCAGAGAAGAGTCTTCATATTTTGATGGGGACTCTGCACATGGGCTATAGGGACTCACAGGAGAAGTGGTGTGAGCATTTGTCCCTTGCACTGTCGCCAGCTCCACTCCTCACTCCCCACCTCCCCCACATCTGCCAGTTCCAAGGCCAAAGTCCCTGGAACCCTGGCAGCCAGTCTGGCCCGCACTACAGGACAAATGGAGATCATTTGTCTTTCATTGTGAAAGGGCTTCCATGTGATTAAGTAAAGGACATGAGTGATTGTTCATGGATGTGACTACTTATTTATATCACTTATAATATTATTTATGAGGGAGAGGAAAGCAAGAAGACAAATTAGTAAGCACCTTCGAAATCACAAATGATCACGGTTTCTCAGCAGATAGCACTATTAAAAACTTGACTCAAGTTTTTAAGTTAATGCACTGGAAATCTCAAACATGGACTTGATTTCTGACTTACAACAACTCATTAAACATGATGGGCATGCTTCCCACCTGTTAAATAGGCTAATGGTACTTCTGAACATGATATGAATTTCAATTACAGAGATTGTTTTCAAAAAATTATTGAATAGTTATTATATACAGAGCCCTAAATTAGGACCTAACAAATTAAAAAGAAGGATAAAAGCAAAAAGAAAGACAGGTAGAGACTGAGTCCTGTCATTAATACAAAATATGCCTATTTTGAACAAAGAGAGGCTACCTCAGTTGGCTGATAAAAATTATAAAGAATAACAACAAAACAAGGGGCGCCTGGGTGGTTCAGTTGGTTAAGCGACTACCTTCGGCTCAGGTCATGATCCTGGAGACCTGGGATCGAGTCCCACATCCGGCTCCCTGCTCAGCGGGAAGCCTGCTTCTTCCTCTCTCACTCCCCCTGCTTGTGTTCCCTCTCTGGCTGTGTTTCTCTGTCAAATAAATAAATAAAATCTTTAAAAAAGAAAAAAAGAATAACAATAAAATGACAAATCAGCCAAACCTTAAAGTGACATCACTAAAAGTTCGCCTCATGTTTTCATCCTATCTTAAAATCTAACCTCATCATTGTGTTAGTGAGGCACTTTAAGAAAAAAAAAATTAAGGACGCCTGGGTGGCTCAACTGGTTAAGGTCTGTCTTCGGCTCAGGCCATGATCCCAGGGTCCCGGGATTGAGTCCCGTATCGGAGTCTTTGCTCAGAATGGAGCCTGCTTCTCCCTCGGCCTGCGGCGCCTCCTGCTTGCACGTGTTCTCTATTTCTCTCTCTCTCTCTGACAAATCTTTAAAACAATTATTATTCAAGTATAATTGCAATGTAGTGTTATACTAGTTTGAGGTGCATACTATCGTTATTCAATAGTTCTCTCCATTATTCAGTGTTCATCACAACTGTACTCTTAAACCCCTTCACCTATGATTTATCCAACTAAATTTATTTTTCCTTTCATTTTTCTTAGGAAATAGAACTCTGTAGCCATTCACCTAGAGTGCTGACTCACCCACAGACCCATTTTTCTTTAAAGCAGCTTTTGTCTGTTTGATTAGGGGTTTTCTTAGAAGGTGGGAGCTGCGACAGACTAAGTTTAGCAGGTGCAGCCTGACTTCTGTGAAAGGGGGCTCTGGGAGGAGTCGCTCTAATCACGACACTGTTTCTGAAATACCTTTCTCTTCCTGGGGACTGAGAGAATATCTTCCAATGATTATGTCTTAAAATAAAGGTTCATGTGCCTAGAAGGAAGCTGACAAGTTCGCTGCATCCAAGTCCTTCTTCCCTGTGACCAGTAATGGAGCAAGGGCATGACCTGCCGGGGGCCCAGACCTCACCTCCCGCCCCTGCGCAGGGCCGGTCCACCTGTCCTGATTTCCGGCACATATACTCTGAAGATCATTAAAAAGCTTTTAAAAATTCATCAAATGAAAATTAGATCAATGCCCCCTTGTTTATTTGTTCTTGTGTTAGGGCAAACTGAGAAAACGAGTCTGGGCATTCGAAAGGGCAAGAAGCTGGGTGCTGGCAACATACACAAGGGTCGGAGTGACTATTTCAGCACAGACCAGAGTCAATGAAGTATGCATGTTAACAGGAAAATTATAGGCCAACATCTATGAAAGCATTCAAGTTTAGGTTCTCCTACCAGTTCCTGGATGGTTGTTAAGGCATTCATGACCATGTATGCTGTTGGGCTGGAACAAACATTGTTAAAAATTAAAAGGCTCCCTTTTTTTCTCCTCTCATTTCCAAATCCTAATAAACCATCAGTCTCCGTTTTGTGGAAAGGAAACTCAAGTAGAGACATGGAGTGTGTCTCCTAAAAGTTTTTCAAGCATAGTTCCAGTGTCTCGTGGGAATGGGTTTATCAGGAGCCCTGTGTGGGTTTCTGAGTTCAGACCACGGTCTACTCTCCTAATTAGTATAATATGGTTTCTGCCCTTGCAATGAGTTCGACGGTTTCATTGCCCTAAATTGCTGAGGAAGACCTCAGGGTAATAGTAAGAGACAGAACCAGGGAGTCTGATGTCAGAAATCCTGTCCTTAACCATGTGAAAGGGCTGCGTGGGAGAAGCGACCAGGCTTGGTGGCAGACTCTGTCTGGGAGGAAGCAGAAGACACAGACACTGGGACTGGCAGAGCTGCACAGGGGTCCAAGACAAGTGCCTGTTTGGTATTGTCTCGAGTTAGGCCTGAGAAATAAGTGATGCAGAAGCTGAGAGGGAAGCTTGGAGCCAACTATGGGGACCCTTCAATGTCAACCTTACCCATTAGCAAGTGGGTCAGCAGCTGTAACAGAGATCCAAATCCTGTAGCTTCATCATATCGGGTGGTAACATTCTCATGGATAACAAGTCAGGAGATCAGCTCCCCTGAAAGAGTTTCAGGAAGTCCCCAGGATTCCACATACAGCTCACAGGCCACCCCTGGCTGCAAGGGAGGCTTGCATCTGGGCAGCAATAAGTCTGATTCTCTTTGGCAACCCAAAGAAAGCCAACCAGCTCTGAGACGTTTATTATGGCAAGCATGAGAGCTATTGTGTGGATTATAAGTGAGGACCAGCCCTGACCCTGCGAAGACACCCAGAGTTAAGGTTTGCTTCCTGCCAGAAGAGGGCAGGAAGCTAGGCGACGACTCAGTCCAGCCACAGAGGCCTCCCACATCAGCATCCAGAGGGAGGGTCAAAAGAGGTTAATGTGGGGACCTGGAATGGTTCCTTGCCAACCCTGCCTTCAGTCAGTGGCAGCAGAGGAAACTGCCATCTTACCTGCAGTGCACTCTTTAGAAGAACCCAGGGAGAAGCTGAAACAAATAAGGTGGTATCTGCTTATCTGGTAAATCCTAACTGAAGACGATCTGATCCACACATCCTGCTAGGCATGGAGGATGCAGCTATGACTGGAAACAGTTTCTGACCCTAGAGGGCTTCTAGATGGCAGGAGAAGAGAGGCAGCTGCACCGTGGCCAATCAAGATCAGCAAATGTTGGGTGGGAAGTCTTAGTGGGATCCCTGAAGAATATATCATGTGCCACATACTCTCAGCTCACCTTGTGCTCACCTGCAGCTGGTGGGCACCCTGACAGCTGTCTACCTCCAGTACCTGTTTACCTCTCCCTCCTTCTCCACCTGGGGGCTGGAATACACTTACTGCCCCTTACGCAACATTCAACCAGTTGGTGGATAGATTCCCTGGCTTCCTCCCTGCTCAGTGGGGCAATTCTGAGGCATGCCGCATACAGACTCCTAGAGGCCCCCAACAGGAGTGAGCCCCAGTTGCCCACAGCAGGCGCTCACTCCTTGACAAGTCCTGTATTGATGCCCCTTCCGTACTTCCTCAGCACTTCCTGGGCCACCTCGCAGTTAGCCATCTGGCTCAAATCCTTTCCTCAGGCTCTGCCTTTAGGGTTTAACCCGCCTCAGGCTAAGGATCTGAAATAGCACATGGCATATGACACTTTTGCATAAGTTGGAAGATGGGCACCCACACGCTGAATGGGCGGCCAGCACCAGGGTGCCCATGCGACCAGTAGAGAGTGGCCCAACTTGGATGTTGCCCCGTCTGCTCCCTTGATGAAGCAACTTTGGGAAGGTCACAGTCTGACTTGTTTTACAGGGCAGTCTCACTGGGGTGATAGTAGAGATTTATAAACTGGAGACACTAGAGAGTGTGCACATCTAGTGTGTTTAACGCATCCTATCTTTTTTCTGCTGCTCATGGGATGGGTGCCTTCAAATCATGCCTGTGGGGTTCCTTGACACCCACCCCGATATTTAGGCCTCAGAAAACACATCCCCTCACTTCCCTGAGATATAAAGCACAGAGGCACAATCTTTTAGGCACTCTGTAGGGTCAAATTTGTTTCAGAATTTAAATAGTTCAGACGTTGGAAGTGTAAACCATACATCTACAAAACATGACATATCTGTCACCCCTGGAAGGGTCTGAGGCCATATCCCCTAAGCCAACAGTTTAATGTTTCTTCACCTTCACTTGACCACAAGTTTGCCTCAACACTAGAAAATCTTTTGGCTCTCAGACCATATCAGATCTCAAATTGTAGGCACAGGGTTATGGAGTTCTTCAAAGTCCACCCACCCAAATCCTATTACCTCAAGGCTCACTGTGTGCCCTTCCTCTGACTTCTGAAGGATTCATGGCACTCAGTCTATAACAAAGTACCGCACTCGATACTATTCTTTCTTACATTGTTCTCATTGTTTTTCATGCCTTCATTACAACTGTAAATGTCTGTGAAGGCAGAAATTATGTTTTGTGCACCATGCTGAATTTGGTAGGACTCTTGGTTGTAGGAAAATGGATTCATTTCAAGTCTTTGAAAATAGAAGTAGAGTTTATACACACTTTACATTAGCTTCAGGTGTATAACATAGTGATTGGACAAGTGTACACATGATGCTATGCTTACAAGTGTAGCTACCATCTGTCACCATAAAATACTATCACAATACCATTGACTGTATTCCCTCTGCTGTCTTTTCAATCCCTGTGACTTCTTCATCCATAAGACCTCCCACTCACCTTAACTCATTCTGTCCATGCCCCAAACCCCTCCCCTCTGCCAGCCACTTGTTTCTATTTATGGTTCTTTTTCTGCATTTTTTGCTTGTTTGTTTTATTTTTTAGATAGCACATATAAATAAAATGGTATCCAACTTTTAAAAACAGATTTTTTTGGTCTCATAACTGAAAAAGTGTAGGAGTAGCTTCTGATTCAGGTCCAGCTGGATCCAGGGGCTCTCTTAGTCCATCAGGGCTCTACCTTACTGTCCTTTCTGTTTCTCTGGCCACTACTTCTTTGTCAGTCCCATTATTGGCCAGGCTTTCTCTGTGTGGTTGCCCCTAGAGACTGGAGGTCTACAAGAACCAGTTGAGCCATCCCCAGACTCATGCTTTCACAAAAACTCCCATCAGTCATTCCCACTGGCCAGCTTGGTCCCAAACCAATCTCCACAGCCAACAGTGCTGGTGTTCTCCTTGATCAAATGTGGATCCCCGTTCCCCTAGGGAACAAGTGCTTTCAGGCATTGTTGGTAGAAGGCAAAATGGTACAGTCCCCAGGGAGGGACGATGGAATATGCATTTACCCAGAAAGCCCGCCTCTGGGCAGCTGAACCACTGATGCCGTGCCAAACAAATGGGATATGTGTGCATAAGGCTATTCATCACAGAGATACTCACCATACAGGAGATGAAAAGTCATCAAATATCCATGAACAGAGACTGATTTAATGAACTAAGGCACCTCTATAATTGGGGCTGCTGAAAGAAATGAAGAATACTAGGATGGCTAATTTTACGTGTCAACTTGATTGGGTTATGGGGTGCCTTGATATTTTGGTCAAAATTTGTTCTGGCTGTGTCTGTGGAGGGTGTCTCCGAATGAGATTAACATTTAAATTGGTGAACAGTGAAGCAGAGTGCCCAGTGTGGGTGGGCCACATCCAATCAACTGAAGGCCACAATAGAACAAAAAGACTGTCTCCCTCCTGACTTAGAATCCCTCCTGCCTCATGGCCTTTGAACTGGGACATTGCTATTTTCCCCTGCCTTCGAACTAGAATGTTTGACATTGAGACAGTGTAAGAAAATATTGGGTGCTTGCTGAGCCCCCTAATAGTGGTCACACAGGTGCTCTCATCATTATTTTCTGAAATAAATAAATGTGTTAATCGATTAACCTGTATGTGAATTGATACTTCTGGGGCTTTTCAGCCTGGAAAGCAAGAAATTACTCAGACTGGTACCCATCTATATAATAAATTGAAAGTGTAGCTGGTGTTAGGAAGGGGAGAGGACAAGAGCCAAAACAGTGGTCCAACAAAGCCTTGTGAGATGGTGAAAATCTTAAAGGCAGAAAAATATGCAGGTCCAGAAACATTTAGTCAGAGTCTGGGAGAGAATTCGTGGATCAGAAGCAGGGACTTGTCACAACCCTCGTTCATTTCTTGAGCACAGCAATCTCAGAAGCCACATCATGCAAGTTTTGACACAACATCTTCTGAGAAATTGGGCCATTTTAGACTCTTCCTACTGTTAAGCTTGCTTGCATCCAACTGCTTCAATTCCTTCATAGACGTTCAAATCATGACGCCGCAGGGATTACTGTAATGTAATCCATCATCCCATGTAACAAAGCATTTCCTGATAAATCACTAAAAATATCTGCTGCTTCATTAAAAGCAGTTTTCTGTTTGGAAATGCCTGCAGAAGCTGATGGGGCGGTGGCTTCTGATGGGCGTTCCATCCTGCTGATCCACAGCCGAGCTGTAACAGGTGCACTACTGGCACACCAGAGCCCTTAAATGCAGAAATCCAGCCCCCTTGGTCTCTCAAAAGGGGGCTTTAGGTGATTATGCTGTGAAGAAAAACAGATCAGACTTATTTCTGGTATTGAGTCCATTTGCATTTAATTACCCACCAGGTCTCAAAACATGGCAAATATCACCTACTTGTAGTGGACTTAAAATAGGTCAATGGGAACCTAGCCAACAAGACTGGAATCATAGAGACAGAGCAGCAGGTTAATGGTAATAGGCAGGCTGAATTCTGCTGAACCACTTACAAATAGAGGGACTGAGATTCCGTAGGACTGCAGGCGTGTGAGTGAGCCCACCTGACATTAGTTGAGCTTGCCTCTTATCAGCAGAACTATAGGCTTCTGAGCAATACAAAAGCATGGTTATGTGGACTATAATATTTGGGGCCATTTTTATGCAGCTATCATAACTGCTATATGATGCTTGATTTTTTTTTTCAACTGAGCCATAACTGACAACACTGCATGTATTTAAAGCACACTATGTGATAATCTTATACATGAGGAAAAAAATGGCCCCTATGTGTTACCAAACAAGGAAGAAAATTGTGGAAGTATGGTACCATTGCTTCAAATGGGATGGAGAGTGGGCAATGGAGGCCAGAGCTGAAGTGCAGTTTTTAGGTGGAGGTGACCTGATGTTTTCGTATCACTGTGATGAAAGAGAATTGGAGGAAGTTCTGGCAGCAAAGGCAGCTGCTAAGGTACCAGAGATTCTAGAATGAGGTACACTAGCCTGGGAGTACCATCTACCATCCAAGCTGTAAATTCTCAAAAATTTGCCATTCTCAAAAATCCTCCATGAAACATAAAGTGGGAGATTTTTACAAACATATATCTGAAGAAGACCTGTATCTAGAATATATAAAGAATCCTTGCAAGTCTATAGTAAGATAATCCCAAGGTTTTTTTTTTAAGGGCAAAAGATATGAACAGCCACTTCACCAAAGAAAGTTGTAAAATAGCAAATGTGTGTATGAAAAATGTGCCACATTATTAGTCACTAAGGAAAAGCAAATGAAAGTCATATTGAGCCAGAACTACAAAATCTACAAGTACAATTAATATTAAAAAGACTGACCACACCAGGAGCAAGATGGTGGAGGAATAGGAGACCTAGATATCATCGGGTCCCAGGAGTTCAGCTGGATGGTTATCAAACCAGTTGGAACACCTACAGACTCAACAGGAGATTGAAGAGAAGAAGAGCAGAAATTCAAGGAACAGAAAAGTGGCCACTTTCTGGAAGGTAGGACGCATAAAGTTGAATCGGAGGTGCCATTTGGGAAGACAGACCTGGGGTGGGGTGGGGTGGGGACCCTGGGAAGCAGTAGAGCAGCAGAGCACAAAATTGGAACTGTTAGAAGTCTCCTCCACTGAGGGATTTTGTGCCAGAGGTTAAACAGGGGTTGGAGCCCTCGCTGGGACAGTGTGATTTCAGGACTTGGGGGGTCACAGAAAGACCCCAGGGTGCCTGGCATGGCAGAACTCCCAGGTATTGGAGTGGGGAAGCCAGCTACAGAGACAGAGGCGAGGAATGGGTTCTTAGCTCAGGCTTACCTTATACTGTGATCGAAGGCACAGTAGGGCTCCTGCTCTTTGAGCAGGGACCCCACAAGTGGCATATCTGGGTAGACCCCCTCCTTCCTTTTCCAGGAGGGGTGGTGAGAGAGTACACTGCAGGAATCTGCTGGGTTTGGAGACTCCAAACAGGCTGAGCACCAGAGATAGAAATGCTCAGTCACAGACTGGGTGAACATAGAGCATGGCCGGAGACTGGGGAGATGGGAGTTATTGACTGCTTTTCTCTGAGGGCACACTGAGAAGTGGGGTCCCAGGCTCTTGGCTCCTCTGGGTTGGAGACTGGGAAGCCACCATCTTCATTCCCGTCCTCCAAATCTGTACAGAAAGTGTTCAGGGAACAAAAGGTCCCGAGAGAGAACCTGTGCAGATTGCTTAGCCTGGCCCCTGGCAAGGGCGGGGCAGTTCCACCTCAGGCAAAGACATTTGAGAATCAATACAACAGGCCCCTCTCCCAGAATATCTAGCCAATACCAAATTCACCAATCAACAGGAACTGCAGAACTTCTGAGCTAGGGCAATGCATCATGTAGAATTCATGGCTTTCCCCCCATGATTCCTTAGTCTTTCAAAGTTAAAAACATTTTTTAATTTTATTTTTTTCTAATTCTATTTTTAAAATATTTTTCTTTCCCATTTTAATGTTTTTTAAAAAACTATTTTATCAATACCTTTTTTAAAAAAATCTTTTTTAATTTTCATTATTTTAGTCATATTCTGTCCCTTCATTGTATTTAAGCTTATGTTTTTGTATACATATAGGTTTTTCTTTCTTTCAAACCTTGGGATACAGTTTCTTCTAATAGATAAAAATATACCTTAAATTGAGTGCATGGTTTTGTTCTAGTCTCCAGCCTCATCACATTCCTTCCTTTTTTAATTTTTCCAACCAACTTCTTATCTTACTAATTCCTCTTTTAGAATCTTTTTAAAATTTTCACCTTTACAATCATATTTCATCCCTTCATCATGTATACCCTTATTTTTGTACATGTATAAGTTTTTCTTTCTTTAAAATTTTGGAAGGCAGTTTCTTCTAACAGACCAAAATATACCCCAAATCAAGTGTGTAAGTGTGTGACTATTCTATTCACCAATCTAGTTATATATATATATATATATATATATATATATATATATATAGAGAGAGAGAGAGAGAGAGAGAGAGAGAGAGAGAAATACATAGAGATATAGATTTTTTCCTTTCTTCTCCCCCCAGTTTCAGGTCTCTTCTGATTTGGTTAGTGTATATTTTTCTGGGATCATTGAAATCCTTTTAGTATTTTGTTCTCTAATTCATCTATTCTTATCTATATAAAATGACAAGTTGAAAAAAGTAACTTCAAAAAAAAAAAGAACAAGAGACAGTACTGATGGCTAGGGACCTAATTAATAGGGACATTAGTAATATGTCAGAAATAGAGTTCAGAATGATGATTATCAAGATGTTAGCTGGGCTCAAAAAAAGCAATGAAGATATTAGAGAATCCCTATCTGGAGAAATAAAATCCCTTTAGGAGAAATAAAATAACTAAAATCTAACCAAGTTGAAACCCAAAAAGCTATTAATGAGGTACAGTAAAAAAATGGAGGCTCTTATTTCTAGGCTAAATGAGGCAGAACAGAGAATTAGTGATATAGAAGACCAAATGATGGAAAATAAGGAAGCTGAGAAAAAGAGAGACAAACAACTACTGGATTATGAGGGGAGAATTCTAGAGATAAAGGATACCATAAGACAAAACAAATATTAGAATAATTGGGATCCCAGAAGAAGAGAGAGAGAAAGGAGCAGAAGGTATATTGGAGAAAATTATAGCAGAGAATTTCCCTAATTTGGCTAAGGGAACAAGCATCAACATCCATGAGGTACAGAGAACCCCCCTCAAAATCAGTAAAAAATAGATCCACACCCCGTCACCTAATAGTAAAACTTACAAATCTCAGTGACAAAGAGAAAATCCTAAAAGCAGCTTAGAAGAAGAGGTCTGTAACCTAGAATGGCAGAAATATTAGGCTGGCAGGAGACCTAGCCACAGAGAACTGGTGACTGGCATGATATATTCAGAACACCAAATGAGAAAAATATGCAGCCAACAATACTATATCCAGCTAGGCTGTCATTAAAAATAGGAGAAATAAAAATCTTCCAGAACAAACAAGAACTAAAAGAATTTGAAAACACCAAACTGGCCCTACAGGAAATATTAAAAGGGGTCCTATACACAAAGAGAGAGCCTAAACATAACAGACCAGAAAGGAACAGAGATAATATACAATAACAGTCACCTTATGGGCAATACAGTGGTACTAAATTCATGTCTTTCAGTAGTTATCCTGAATGTAAATGGGTTAAAAGCCCCAATCAAAAGACACAGGGTATCAGAATAAATTAAAAAAAAAAACACAAGACCCATCAATATGCTATCTCCAAGAAACTCATTTTAGACCCAAAGACACCTCCAGATTTAAAGTGAGGGAGTGGAAAACAATTTACCACACAAATGGGCCTCAAAAGAAAGCTGGGGTGGCAATCCTTATGTTAGACAAATTATATTTTAAGCTAAAGGCTATAATAAGAGATGAGGAATGACACTATATCATGCTTAAAAGGTCTGTCCAATAAGAAGATCTAACAATTTTAAATATCTATGCCCCTAACAGGGGAGGAGCCAATTATATAAACCAATTAATAACTAAATCAAAGAAACACATTGACAATAATACAATAATAGTAGGGGACTTTAATATCCCCTCAGTGAAATGGACAGATCATCAAAGCAAAAGATCAGCAAGTATATAAAGGCTTTAAATGACACACTGGGTCAGATGGACATCACAGATATATTCAGAACACTCCATCCCAAAGCAACAGAATACACATTCTTCTCTAGTGCACATGGAACATTCTCCAGAATGGATCACATCCTGGGTCACAGATCAGGTCTCAACCAGTACCAAAACATTGGGATCATCCCCTGCATATTTTCAGACCACAATATTTTGAAACTAGAACTTAACCACAAGAGGGAAGTTGGAAAGAAATAAGAGACATGGAGGCTGAAGAGCACCCTACTAACGAATGAACGGGTCAGCCAGGAAATTAAAGAAGAATTTTAAAAATTCATGGAAACAAATGAAAATGAAACAACTGTTCGAAATGGTTGGGACACAGCAAAGATGGTCCTGAGAGGAAAGTATATAGCAATACAAGTCTTTCTCAAAAAACAAGAAAGGTCTCAAGTACACAACCTAACCCTACACCCAAAGGAACTGAAGAAAGAACAGCAAAGAAAACCTAAACCCAGCGGGAGAAGAGAAATAATAAAGATCAGAACAGAAATCAATGGAATAGAAACCAAAAGAACAGTAGAATAAATCAATGAAACTAAGAGCTAGTTTTTTGAAAGAATTAACAAGATTGATCAACTCCTGGCCAGACTTATCAAGAAGAAAAGAGTAAGGACCCAAATTAATAAAATCATGAATGAAAGAGGAGACATCACAACCAGCACCAAAGAAATACAAACAATTATAAGGACATATTATGAGCAGCTATACACCAGCAAACTTGACAATCTGGAAGAAATGGATGCATTCCTAGAGACCTATAAACTACCAAAACTGAACCAGGAAGAAATAGAGAACCTGAAGAGACCCATAACCAGTAAGGAGATTGAAGCAGTCATCAAAAATATCCATAAACAAGAGCCTAGGGCCAGATGGCTTCTCAGGAGAGTTCTACCAAATATTTAAAGAAGAAATGATACCTATTCTCCTGAAACTGTTTCAAAAAAAATAAGGAAGAAAAACTTCCAAACTCATTTTATGAGGGAAAACACCAAAACTCACTTTATGAGGCCAGGATTAGCTTGATCTCAAAACAAGACAAAGACTCCATCAAAAAGGAAAATTACAGAAAAATATCCCTGATAAACACAGATGCAAAAATTCTCACCAAAATAGTAGCCAATAGGATCCTACAGTACATTAAAAGGATTATTCACTACGACCAAGTCAGATTTATTCCTGGGCTGCAAGGATGGTTCAACATCTATAAATCAATCAATGTGATACAGTATAAAAGAAAGAAGAACCAGATGATTCTCTCAATAGATGCTGAAAAAGCATTTGACAAAGTACAACATCCTTTCTTGATCAAAACTGTTCACAATGTAGGGGTAGAGGGTGCATACCTCCATATCATAAAAGCTATCTATGAAAAACCCACAGTGAATATCATTCACAACGGGGAAAAACTGAGAGTGTTTCCCCTAAGGTCAGGAACACGGCAGGGCTGTCCACTATCACCACTGGCTATTCAACATACTACTAGAAGTCCTAGCCTCAGCACACGGACAACAAAAAGAAATAAAAGGCATCCAAATCAGCAAAGAAGAAGTCAAACTCTCACTCTTTGCAGATGCTATGATACTTTATGTGGAAAACCCAAAAGACTCCACACCAAAACTGTTAGAACTCATACAGGAATTCAATAAAGTGTCAGAATATAAAATCAATGCACAGAAATCAGTTGCATTTCTATCAGCAACAGCAAGACAGAAGAAAGAGAAATTAAGAAGTCGATCCCATTTACAATTATACCCAAAAGCATAAGATATTTAGGAATGAACCTAACCAAAGAGGCAAAGAATCTGTACTCAGAAAACTATAAAGTACTCATGAAAGAAATTGAGGAAGACACAAAGAAATGGAAAAACTTTCCATGCTCATGGATTGGAAGAACAAATATTGTGAAAATATTTATGCTACCTAGAGCAATCTAGACATTTAATGCAATCCTTATGAAAATACCATCAGTGTTTTTCAAAGAAATGGAACAAATAAGCCTAAAATTTATATGGAACCAGAAAAGACCCTGAATAGCCAGAAGAATCTTGAAAAAGAAAACCAAAGTTGGCAGCATCACATTTTCAGACTTCAAGCTCTATTTCAAAGCTGTAACCATCAACACAGTATGGTCCTGGCACAAAAACAGACACATAAATCAATGCAACAGAATAAAGAGCCCAGAAATGGACCCTCAGCTCTATGGTTAACTCATCTTTGACAAAGCAGAAAGAATATCCAATGGAAAAAAAGACACTCTTTTCAACAAATGGTGCTGGGAAAACTGGACAGCCACATGCAGAAGAATGAAACTGGACCATTCCCTTATACCAAACACAAAAACAGACTCAAAATGGATGAAAGACCTCAATGTGAGACAGGAATCCATCAAAATCTTTAAGGAGAACACAGGCAGCAACCTCATCGACCTCAGTCACAGCAACTTCTTCCTAGAAACATAGCCAAAGGCAAGGGAAACAAGGGGAAAATGAACTATTGGGGCTTATCAAGATCAAAAGCTTTTGCACAGCAAAAGAAACAGTCAACAAAACCAAAAGACAACTGACAGAATGGGAGAAGATATTTGCAAATGGCATATCAGATAAAGGGCTAGTATCCAAAATCTATAAAGAACTCGTCAAATTCAACACCCAAAGAACAAAAAATCCAATCAAGAAATGGGCAGAGGACAGGAACAGACATTTCTCCAAAGAAGACATCCAAATGGCCAACAGACACATGAAAAAATGTTAAACATCCCTCAGTATCAGGGAAATACAAATCAAAACCACAGTGAGATACCACCTCACACCAGTCAGAATGGTTAAAATTAACAAGTCAAGAAACAACAGATGTTGGCGAGGATGTGGGGAAAAGGGAACCCTTCTACACTCTTGGTGGGAATGCAAACTGGTGCAGCCAATCTGGAAAACAATACGGTGATTCCCATAAAGTTGATGATAGAGCTACCCTACCATCCAGCAATTGCACTTCTAGATATTTACTCTAATGATACAAATGTAGTGACCCAAAGGGGTTTGTGCACCCCAATGTTTATAGCAGCAGTGTCTACAATAGTCAAACTATAGGAAGTTCAGATGTTCATCAATAGATGAATGCATTAAGAAGATGTGGTATGTACGTGGAATGGTATATATGTGGTATATATAATGGAATACTACTCAGCCACCAAAAAAAAAAAAATCTTTCCATTTGCAGTGAGATGGATGGCACTGGACAGTATTTATGCTAAGCAAAATAAGTTAATTAGAAAAAGATAATCATATGATCTCACTTACATGTGGAATTTAAGAAACAAAACAGAGGATCATAGGGGAAGAGAGGAAAAATAAAACAAGATGAAAGGGAGGGAGACTAACCATATGGGACTCTTTTTAAAAATATTTTGTTTTATTTTTCAGTATTCCAAGATTGTTTATGCACCACACCCAGTGCTACATGCAATATGTCCCCTCCTTAATACCCACCACCAGTCTCACTCATCCCCCACTCCCTCCCTTCCAAAATCTTCAGTTTATTTCTCAGAATCCAAAGTCTCTCATGCTTCATCTCTCTCTCTGACTTACCCTAGTCCACATTTCCTTTCCTCCACCTAATGTCCTCCTATGCTCCTTATGTTTCACTAAACCATACAATACTTCACTTTGTCTTCTTGGCTTATTTCACTCAGCATAATCTCTTCCAGTCCCATCCATGTTGCTACAAAAGTTGGGATTCATCCTCTCTGATGGAGACCCTTGATCATAGGAAACAAAATGAGGGTTGCTTGGGGGTCAGAGGGAGGGATAGGGTGGCTGGGTTATGGAAAAAATAAAAATTAATTTTAAATAAACTCATTAAATTTTGTTTGTTTAATAAATTTTTCTCCTAAAGATGATAGGGAGGTGTGGTAGCTGGCATATTTAGTACTCCTATCTCAGAAAATTCTACTCCTTGCCTGGCATTCTTAGAGAGGAATTCCATTAAGGCTTCCACATTATCTTTTTTTAAAATATATTTTTATTATTTATTTATTTAAGAGAGAGACAGTGAGAGAGAGAGAGAGAGAGAGAGAGAGAGAGAGAGAGAGAGACCGACCATGAGCAGGGACGTGGGATAGAGAAAGAAGGAGAAGTGGTCTCTTTGCTGAGCAGGGAGCCTGACAAGAGACTCAGTCCCAGGACCCTGGGATCATGATCTGAGCTGAAGGCAGATGCTTAACAAAGCCAAACAAATTATCTTTTGTAGACAAAATGGTATGGAGTAAGTATACACTTTGAGCTGCATTCTGCTGCAGGCTTGCCAACTTTAGAAACTAGAGCCATCCTCTGTCCCCATGAGATAAGGAAAATGAAAGGCATTGTGACTGGTCCAAGGTCACTTCTCAGGTCATGGCCAACCCAATGGTTTGTCCTCTCAGATTCCAACTATGGACTGGTGCTCAGGTCACTAGGACACCTGGCTCCCTAAGCCCTTCCTAAATATCCATTGTTTTTTGATGTGTGCTTTCCCTGTGAGGGCTGGGTTGAGACCATTTTCTCTGAAGTTTCAGAGTCTTTAGGACACTCTCAGAAACCAGTGTCAGTTTTCAGTGAAATGGTATTCCTCCTTCCATTGTAACACCACATCAAGTCTCTTTCATCCTCATGAGCTCCTTTTATCCCGGATCTATACCCAGCCAGCCTCACCATTCCACAGTGCTCATGAGCCAAGAATCTTTATGGGTAACCTGTGGATCTGTCTGAAGTACGTATGCTTGGCTGTAGTAATAAATACCTTCATTATCCCAGACCACCCACCTAACATGTTATCTTCAGTATGAATGCCTCACTCACAAAGGCCCCGTTGTTCTGCACCCTGTAGGCTGTGGCAAAGCCCGGCCTGTTCATAATGGACCCATTAGGGCTCAGGTTAAAACTTTTTGTGAGCACTTGTAAAATCCTCTGGGAAATCAGTGTAGTTCACATCAGTGCCTTATGCCACTCCTCTTGCGAGCTCCTCTGGCTCATTCAGGGGGATTTCCAAGGGATCCCATGTACCACACACACAGAGGCCACCAGTGCCTGCCTCTGCCCACGTGCCAGGGAGGACTCAGGAGCTCAGGCTCCCACCCTGCTGTCAGCCTCGGCCATCCCTCTGGAAAGGACTTTGTGCTCTGCACACACCCCAGAGATACAGGAGGGCACAGGAAGGACAAACCACCAGCCTAATGACACCCATACACTACTAACCCCTTCTGTCCTGCCTTGATCTGCTCTGGAAGAGAACATGAAGAGAAGCCTGCAGGAGTGGACAAAGCCCAGCCCTGGCTGTTTACCTTCATGACAATCAAAACGCCTCTTTTTTGCTGCCAGACTGCTGCTGAAAAATCTCTTTTTGTTGGTGAAAGAGATTAACTTTGGTCAGTTGGTCCTCTGGCACCTTGTTTCTTCATGTGGCTCCCATCATCTGGGAGCACGTTGGAAATGCAGACTCTCAGGTCCCTCCCAGGGTTACTCAGTCAGAATCTGCATTTTCATGAGATGCCCAGGGGTTGAAAGCCTGAGACAATCTTCCCCCCAAAACACTGTGGAATGTTCCACAAAGAGAAAGTTAATCGACCACATTGATAAACCAACGGGGAAGGGGTGGTTGTTTCCTTTGCATTTTTGTCAGTTTCTCTCATTCCAGAGTCCCCTGAAGGGTTGATTTCACAGTGGCTCCAGCGGGAATTGTGCTAGAAGAAAGGAAAGACACCCTTTAGGCTAGGACTTAGAGCAGAGCTGGAAGCTATGCATGGGCCCAATAGCAGGAGCTCCAACTCACCAAGGGTGTGTGACTTCTCCAGAGCTCTGTGTTGTTCTTCTGTAAGATCCTTTGGTCTCAGCTTATGTTCTTGAAGATTTTTCCTGCTTTTGGTGGGGGTTAGAATTGCTGGAACCTGTCCTCTTAGGTTCACTTTAGCTGTATCTCAAAAAGTATTGGGAACTTAGGCTTGTCATTTTGACTTTTGTCCAGGTAATTTTTGACTTCCTCTTTGGATGCTTGGCTGACCCATTTATTGTTCAGTACCACGTTCTTTAACCTCTGTGGATTCATGGTCTTTCCATGAATCTGATTGATTACTAGTTCCAGAGCATCTTGTTCAGAAAAGGTGCATGGTAGGGTTTCCATCTTTTTGAATTTGCTGGGACTTTTTTGAGGCCTAACATGTGATCTGGTCTGGAGAATGTCCCATGTGCTCTTGAAAGGACTGAGTATTCTGCTGTTTTAGGCTGGAATGTTCTGCATCTATCCGTTCAAAGCTGTGCATCACTCAAAGCCATTGTTTCCTTGTTGATTTTCAGTTTGAATCATGTCTCCATTAATAGAAGTGGGGTGTTAGAGTCCCCCACTGCATGGTAATCCTGTCCAAGAATTCCTTTACATTTGTTATGAACAGTTTTATGCATTTGGGTGTATTGGGTGTCTAAATATTTAAAATTGTTCTATCTTATTGTGTGGTCTCCATGATTATGATGTGGTGCCCTTCTTTGTGGCTTACTGCACTCTTTTTTAATAGTGTGTTTTGTCTAATAGAAGTATTTCTACCCCGGCTTTGTTTTGGCATCTATCTGCATGATAGAAGTTTCTCAGCTGATCACTTTCAATCTGTCCCTAGATCCAGAGGGTCAGGTGAGTTACTGGTATCAGACACACCAGTGTAAGTGTGCCAACTGAGACAGAGTGTGTAAACTGGTGAATGTTTGAGACCATGGACTTCAGAACCACATGGACCTAACAGTTCCCTTGGCCAGCGAGGAGAATGTGGGGATTCTCTGGACAAGGATATCCTGGCAAGAGAGAACCAATCCCTGCCCCATCAGCCCCAGCCTGGGAACAGTGGCTACCATGCAAATGAGCAAGAGGCTGGGGCCTGAAGGGCATTGCTGCCTTTCAAAGAACTGCTGGAGGAAATGCAGGAATGCTGGCAGTTCTAGCTCCTAGGTTGGCCAGCACAGAAGTGAACAGAACCAGGCCCAGCTCTGGCCTTAAAGGGACACCTCCCCTTTATTTCCTGCACAACACAAAACAAGCCAGGAAAGAATCCAGAGATCGCGGACAATGATGCCAGAAGGATTCCAGTCTTGGTAAAGGGTGAACCTGGAGAGCCTAGAGGGAGACTGAGAATGGAAATTCCTGCCTGCCCTTAGTTCATGCACAAATTACCTTCCTCTGGCTTTGTCTCTTCCTCATGCAAGACTGGATCTCCTTCCATGATTTCCCATTTAGTGCTGATGCAGTTCCACAGACTGAACTAGAAAACTACCTGTTCAGGGGCGCCTGGGTGGCTCAGTTGGTTAAAGCAACTGCCTTCAGCTCAGGTCATGATCCCGGAGACCCGGAATCGAGTCCCACATCGGGCTCCCTGCTCGGCGGGAAGCCTGCTTCTCCCTCTCTCACTCCCCCTGCTTGTGTTCCCTCTCTGGCTGTGTTTCTCTCTGTCAAATAAATAAATAAATAATATCTTTTAAAAAAAAAAAAAAAGAAAAAGAAAACTACCTGTTCCAAATACAGGTCCAAACAAACCAACAACACAAACACAAACACAAACACAAAAGCCATGTCACAAAGGAAGCAAGAAGTAGTCCTCTTTGCTTTAGAGTGAAGAGAGGAAGCCCTTTGCTGGGCAGGACCTCATTCTGGGGAGCGTACCTCTTCAAGACTCACAAGTTCATTGCTAGTTGCTATTCCTGGGAGAGTACGTGCCACCTCTGTGTCTCAGGAGCTCTGGGGCCTCTCTCTGCTGTTTGCCCAAATGCCTGACACTGAGATGGACACGCCCTCTGAGGAAAGGGAACTTTGGGTTGCCACCAGTAGCTAGAGAGGAGGGTTGACTCTTTCTTCAGACTTCCGCATAGAAAGGCTGATGGCTAGGTAGGAGGTCTTAATTCAGGAATGAATAGGAGAGTCTGTACATCTTTTGCATTACTATTAGAAGTAAAAGCACCAAACCATACTCAAGGGCTACAAGAGAAAAAAAGGGGGGAGCTTTAATATGATACTATCTAATATGCAGAACTATTCAGAACTACTAAGTATTATCCCCCCAAATAAGTAAATTGGTGAGAGGAAGGAGTTTTGAGAAGATGAGGTGCACGCACCACGAGTGCCCCAGCTGCTGAGGAGGAATGCTTGCATGGCCGCTGGACACGGGCTGAGCCCAGAGGTGGCTGTGGCCAGTCATTCTGGTGCCGGGACTCTGCCGGCCAGCTAGGACAGGGCTCCAGCCGCCAGGACAGGAAGTAGCTAAAGACAGAGGGACACCTGTGAGTTGATCAGCTTCAATTTAGGAGTCCCTCCCACTCTTTTCCCACAGCTGGAGTCTGGCACCCCAGCATCGGGGCCTGAGTCTGCCCAGGGAGTCATAGAAGAAGGATCCCTAAAGGGACCAGCAGAGAGTCCGCCCTGACCCTCCCCCAGCTCCTGACGGGTCTCACCTCTCATCCTCACTGAGCCGCTCCACAGTCCTGACCCAGACCCTGAATGGATCCTCGGGCTCTAGGGTGTGACTCTCTGGAGCCACCTGGAGCACCATGATGTCCGAGAGGACCCTGCATTCCTGCGTCAAGAGAAAAGCAAAGGATGTGTGCAGAGCCTGGGTGGGGAAGTTGCAGGGCCTGGTGAAGTCTGAGCAACAGGACAAGGAACCTATCCTGGATCCTGGCATGGACACCCTCTTGTCTGCAAATTCATCCAATCCCAACTTGTTCTCACGGCAAGTAGAAATAGCTCCTCCTCTGGGAAGCTCTCCTTGATGCTTTTCCTCTGTCCCTAGTGACTAACTAGATGGGTCTTCCACTTCTTTCTTAGCGACCTGTCCCAGTCAGTGTGAGATGCAGGGGAAGCAGCCAAGCAATGTTCTTCCCAGGGACATCTCTGACACCGGTGCCTCCCCTTCCCCACAGGAGGTGCCAGATTGTTCACCTTATTCTTTGTGGTGGTTGGTCTCATTCACCTGGAAAGCAGACAACCAAAGTCCCTGAGAAAGAGCCCCCAGGTTAGTACTAGCACCTCACAGCCTCCCCCTCTTAAGCTGCACATAGGCCAGGACACATGAGGGGCCGCTCAGACACAGACAACAGTGGGACCGGGGTTGAGGGCAGGCTCTTGGGTCCAGAGAAATAATAATGTGGGGTAATGAAACAGCTCCAGGTCGGGACCCTGCAGCAAGACCCTCTCTGATGACAGAAGGGGTGGCTGAAGCCTCAGGCAGGCAGGCATTGGCGGGCTACTGAAGGATTGCTGACGTGCAGGGTCCTGACTTCACCACAGCCCTCACCCCCCAGAGGTGACCTCAGAGGGAGAGGCTGCGGCACATTCAGACAGACGGTAGCCAGCCTTGCCTTCAGGAAGCTTGGCTGCTTCTCCGGTCATGGGCACCTGTCTCAGGGCAGCCTCCCTTCACTTAGCACTGGCATGGGCAAGACCCCAGCTCATGGGGGTGGCTGTGAGGCTGTCACCAGGGGAGTGTTGCCAAGTACAGAGAGCTCAGGGCTCAGCCCAGGGCTCCCTGCTCCCACACCTCAGGACTCGGCTCCCTCCTCCACAATGCTCAGGCTCCCCCACCTCCAGGGAGCCCTCCACTGCGAGTACAGCCTCACTAGCTCAGTGAGGAAAGTGCCAACGTAGGGGATCACACCCTGTGTCATGAGCGTAGGTCTGGGGTGAGTCCCTGCTTGCTGGACCCTCTTCTCACAGGACCCTCTTCTTAAACGGATTCAGCCACCTGGCCCAGCCCAGCTTCCCATGTGGAGGGGTCTAGGACCCTTAGTAGCTTCCCCTCAATTCCCTTTCCCCTCACCCTCCCAGAACGTCAGACTCCTCCAAATCACCTCCAGGGCCTGCTTTTCGAAAACTACAGTGTATGGAGCCCCGGGTCCCTGCACAGCCACAAGTCCATTCTGTATCCAGCTTTCAAGACCCTCCTCCTGGTCACTGGGAAAGAAGCCCTTTGGAAACCGTGGCAACAGAAGGTGGAGCTGGGGCGGTAAGTCGCACCTGTCCTGATCCGGAGGCTTCCGGCCCTCAGCGGGACGCCTCTCCTCTGACCTTGGAGGCCCTGTACCTCAGGACACTCACCACTTGTGGCAGCCTCTTCCAGGCTCTCAGCAGGTGCCTCACCAGGGTGGCCAATTTATTAAAGGGCTGCTCCTGTAGGGCCAAGAACAAGTTCCTTGAGACCAGAATACCCTCAATCCACTTGCTCCCACCGTCTTTGACTTCAGACCGTAGACATCTGACCTAAGTCAGCGGAGAACGATGCTCTATTATCCTGAAGCGTGCCCTGAGTCCTTCTAGGACAACCTCAGCTAACACATCCAGTCCCTGTGTGTGACCTTGAGCTTGGAGCCCGGCCTCCCTGAGCCTGTTTCCTCATCGGGAAAAGTGAGAACTCCACCTGCCTCCCGTGGTCTCCTGGGGACTCAGGGTCCTATTCTATGAATCACCGTGGTGCTCAACCCACCCCAACCCCACCACTGAGCAGAGGCCTGTCCTCTGGGCTGTCAAGGTTTATACAGGCCCCCATGTGGACCAGCTGTGGACACTGAGAGACAGGAAATCTAGCCTAGGGAGTCTGGGTGGGCAGCACCAGCTTGTCCCACCCGCAATGGAAACTTCAGCCCAGGCTGTCACCGCATTCATGCCAAAGGCTTCCCTTCCCCAAAGAATGCTTCGGGCCCTTCCCTCCTTCATCCACACAGACTATGTTTCCTCACACCCCTCCTCTATTTCTACATCTGCACCTTCCATGCTACCTTGAGGAGCAGTTTCCTACCCTATGGGTTGTCTTTAGAGCACAGATCGATAAACTTTTCCAAGCTCTTCCTGAATAGAGGGAAGGAAGGTAGGATCAGTGTAGGAATAATGTGGCAGGGTAGAGTGACTCCCTTTTCTTTGAGAACGCCAACATGTCCAACTGCCTAGATGAGGGTTTTCTCTGGGCACCTGTGACCACTAAGGTCTTTGTAGACATGAGAAGGAGTTCTCATGTGGTCATCCCAGGCCTCATTTCCCAGATTCCCAGTTGAACAGCTCTGTTTTGGTGGATTTGGTTTCCCACAGGCTGAGAGTTCAATGGCTGTCAAGTCAACACGTGAAAATCTGGGATTCAGCTCAGCTCAGGGTGGGACACTGAGTAAAACTGATTTCTAAAGTAGGAGGCAGGGTGGCCTGTTCCCCAGGGAGGCAGAGAGAACTGGCCCCCGGTTCTTTGGTCAGGGTTTGTTCGCTCCCAGGAGGTTCAAGATGATGGAGAATGAAAACAACAGGCCTCTGGGAGATCCCTCATCCACCCTGGCTCCTCCATGGAGAGAAGCCCACTCACTTGGAAATGCTCTCCCACGTCCTCCTCAGTCAGTGTGTGGAGACACTCTGCACAGCCTAGAGAATGGCGTGCAGGAAGAAGTGGTTCCCCAGGATTTGACAGGCCTGGGGGAGGGAAGAGAAGGAGCTGCCACGGGGAGAGCAGGAGCCCTATCTGCTCTAGAGCTTCAGTGCCCTCTCCGTTGTCTCGTCCCCTCCTGGATGAAGCAGAAGTGCAGGACCTGCAGAAGGGCACCGGTAAGCCATGAAGATTAGCACTGCTGGAGACAGGGAAGATTTTACCTCACTGCAAAGAAGGAGTCACGTAGAAAATGAGCTTCCTAACCTTGGGCCATGCAAGTTAGGATCAGCATGCCCCCAGAAGGCTTCAACCCTAGAAGTAATCAAGACAGAAGAGCAGTCCCTGAGACTCAGGAGAGCAACTCAGCCTGGCCTCTCGTAGCATACTTTGGCCACATTGAGCCAGTGTTCCAGCACCGTGGCTCTGTCCCAAGATGTCCTGCTTGGGTTGCCAAGGCAGTTCGTGATCATACAGTTGGCCATTTTATTGAACTGGGCGATGGTGGCCTGGTCCGTGGGTGCCACGTGCTCATTGCCAGGCTTATTCCATCTGGGCCAGACAGAGCCCAGGCACTGATGGAGCAGGACCTTCTTGATCAGCTCCTAGAGAACAGGGGGAGGTTGTGTTAACCCAAAACACATATTTTCCCATGCAAGATGCATGTCCTAGGTAGGGGTCACAGGTCAGAGCTGGAGCTCAGGAAACCGAGAATGGGGCCTGAGCCTGGTTAGAGAGCCTGGATTTCATTGCATTCTCTTTCTCTGAGGAGACCCAATAGAGGATGAGCCAGGAGCAAAGAGAGGCAAGGGAAGGAAGGAGGGCCTGGGCACCCTGGTCCTCCCAGCTCCAGGTGGCAGTTCCAGGTGGCGCTGCCAAGGGGACATCTTCTCCTGCAAATGTCCGTGTCTGGGGTCCCTCTCTCCTTTCTGATGTACCTCCTCACATGGTAGCTGAAACCACGGGTTTGTCTGTCTTCCATGTCCTTAAGGACACATCAGATGCCTCATACATATTGAGGGTTCTCAGCCTCCAAGGCAGATGAGAGGCAACCCCTGGGCTTTGCTCCAGGCAGGGAACTGTCCTCCTCTACCTATGGGCCCAGTGCCTGCCCATCTGTCTATCTGTTCTGGCTCATTTCATCTACCTAGTAATTCTGCCTAAGTCCTTATCAATGTCTATCTCTACAGTCCACAGCTGGACAGGGAAAGCTCAGATCGAAGAACCCTGATGGGTTTCCATGGTTGGTAAGGGGTTCAGCTGAGATCTGGTCCCATATGCTGAGAGTCCACATCAGGGAAAGGCAGTAATAGGGCAGCTGAGAGTAAAGAAGAGCCAGCCCAACCAGCATAGTGGGGAGCAGGCTAGAGTCTGTTTCTTTGGGGCATCTTCAGGTGTATGTGGATCCTATTTATAATCTATGTGGGATGGTATCATGTGTGTCTTAGGCATAAATTGAAGGATGGAAGACTTACGAGAAGGGATGGGACCTGACCTGGAGGACTGCTCAGAGGAGGCCTGGGTTCCAGTCATTTAATGTTGGAGCTGCCACTTTCCCTCTTTGCCTCATTCTCATGTGGCACCATGATGGGGTGGAAATGCATGAAGATGCAGACTTGTCATCCTCCGTAGTGACACTGCTCAGTTGTTTCCTGTACAGATTTAGAATGAGACCCCTTTCCTTTGTTTTGGTCTGTGAGGGGAGCAGCCGTCACAGTGGCTCCCAGGGCCCTGACCTGTGGTGTAAGCATCACCTTGTAACCTCTAAGTGGTCAGTGGTTGGCTTCTGCACCAGAGGACATAGTTAACGTGATGACATATCATGTCTAGAGTTTCTCTAGATGTCTTGCAAAGGGTTTCTCCCTTTCTGTTTATTTTTCTCATGTTCCACTTCCCCATCTTTCCCTTTTTCTTCTCTAATTCAGATCCAAAAATGAAACACAAATGTTTCCAGCTGCATCTATAGAGGCTCCCAGGGCAGAGAACTGAGGCAGCGCCAAGACCCCAAAAAACACAGGAACTCAGTTTCTGAGTCCAAATGGCTTCCAGATTCTACCATAGGATCCAGCAGTTCACCTCTGGGAACATACCCAAAGAAAACCAAGGATCATGTCCAAGAACCCCCCGCACCCACCTCCACATTCCAGAAGCATTTTTTTCAACAGCCAAGACGCCGAAAACATCAGTGCCCATTAGTGGTGACTGGATAAAGATGTACTTACCTATATAATGGGATATTAATCAACCGTAAAGAAAGAAAGTCCTGCTAAGTGTGACAGCAGTAATGGACTTTTACATCATCATGCCAAGTGAGATAAGTGAGACAGAGGAAGGCAAACACTAGATAGATAGATAGATAGATAGATAGATAGATAGATAGATAGATAGATGATAGACAGATAGGTAAATGGATATTTCTCCCTTTTATGTGCTATGTGAAACAAAGAAGAGAAAAGGAGAAGAACTAACTCTGAAAAAGAGATCAGATTGAAGGAACCAGAAGCAGGGGCAGAGGTTGTGGCAGGCACTGAGTGAATCATGAAAAAGGACAAACTTGCAGTTTTAAGAGAAAGAAGTCATAGGGATGTAATGTACACCCTATGACTACAGCTCATACTGCTCTGTGGGGTATTTGAGAGGTGTTAAGAGAGCCTGTTCTGAGAGCTGTCATCCCAAAGAAAAACCCTTTCTTTCTTTCATCTTTTCTTCATTTTTCTTCATTATCTTTTATCATTCTTAAATGTTCACCCATGTTGTTGCATATGTCAATGTTTCCTTCCTCTTTTAAGAAGGAATGCTATTCCAACATGTGTGTAGACAACATTTCTTCCTCCCTGGTCACTGTTATGTGGACAAGGCTGGCGAGTGCCGGAGCCTCCCTGCCTAGGGATCTGCTATGCTCTCGCCTTACTGAGTCCTCATAGTGGAAATGGCGACTTCGTGTTTAGGTCTTTTGGAATCTGGGGTGTCTTCATGTTGGCACAAAGCTCATAATTAGGGAGAATAGAGGTCTCTGGGCCTTCATCCTAAGTAGGGTTTAGAAACATTCATTCTTTTACCAGATGGTATCCAGATCTTACCACGTGCTAGGCCCAAATCCTGATGCTGGGCATAAGTTTTATTTTTCTGCCTCAGTAAAGCTCCTGCAGCCCTGGTGCTCTGGTCAGAAGCCTCTCATGACGTCCTCTTCCATCTCTCCAGCCCACCTGGGCTATGACCATTCTCCAGGGGTCTGAAGGAAGGTCCAGGCAGCCCTCTCCATTCAAAGGCTCTTCTTTGTCCTAGCCCCCAAATTTCCCTGCCTGGCGGCCCCTCAGCCCCACCCGACTCGGGGGGGGGCACAGGAAGAGCACACTGTGGGGGAAGGGGTCGAGGGTGAAGCGTACTGACCAGCTGCTGTCCTTGCCAAGGTCGTGTGGCATCTCAGGGCAGGATACGGGGAGGACAGAGGGAGCACCACTGATTCTACACTCAGGGGGGCATGGCCCTTCCTGCACCACAGATAATGCATTTCATCCTCCTAGAGACCTCCAAGCCTCCGTCTCCACCCATCACTGCAGAAGGGCTGCTGGCAACAGTGTGGGTTCCTCCTGGGTAGTGTCTGGCTCTCCGGCCTGGCTGCAGATCCCAGAAAGATGGTGCAAGCTGCTGCCTGGGCACGGCCTCCCTGGGCCTGGAAAACTGTGTGGAGTGTGCGATGGGAATGCCCCACCTCCCAGGCCCGCGGAGGGAGACTGTGTGGGGCAGCTGGAGGAGCCCAGGGCGGGGGCCAGCCTGGCTGGCTCTTCAGTAGTCATGGCTTCGTCCACCTTGCCTTCCACAAGCCATTCACTCTCTTGAGCCTCAGTTTCCTCCTCTGTACAACCGGCAAAGCAAGGCTGACTGCCAGGCTGAGCGGGGATGAAGTGCCTGCACGACTGGGGTGGTGGATGGGTGCTAATTCCCTGTGCAGCGGCCACCCAAGCCAGGGTCAGAGCATCCCAGAACCTCAGGTTAGTTTGTCAGTGTGTCTGGCAGTGTCCAGGAGGGCACAGCTGGGGGGGGGGTGTCTTCGTCAGGAAGAGATGGAAGGAGGGAGGTCAGAGGGGTCAGTTTGTGAGGGGCCTTGAGTGTCTCTTGGGAAAGGTTCATCCTGGAGGGAGCGGGGAGCGTGGTGGGGTGTGAGGGGGGCATGGTGTGTGTCGAACAGCAGCAGTGGTCTCCGAGGTTGGATCGGGATTGCAGGATCAGCTGATGCATGAGACTCTTCTAGGACTTTTATAGCTATTAAAGGGTATGCTCACCGTGGCATTTCCTCCCTTCCCTACCGTTGGGTGAGCTCCGTGTACTCCCGTGAATCGGGCTCTGGGCAGGTGACCGTGCTGGGCTTAGCCAGGTGCTAAGAGCTTCCTAAGGGCCCAGTTCAGAGGTCTTGATCACATGTCCCTTGGGGACAAAATTTTCCTTGGCTGAGAACTACTGCTAGAATTTAAAGGAAATGGGGGGCTGTGGGGGAGCTCATTAAACAACACCACCAGGCTACAACCAGCCAAAGCCACAATGTGGAAAATTCTACAAGATAAGGGATCTGGTGTTACCCACAAGTATATAGCACAGGAAAAACAAAGGAAGGGTAACTATTTTGATTAGAAGAGGTGTAAGAGATCAATCTACCGAGGGCAGTTTGTGGCCTTTAGAACTTGACTTGAACATGATAGAAAAAAATTTCTTTAAAATTTTTTAAAGATTTGCTTTTTTTTTTTTTTTTAATTTGAAAGAGAGAGAAAAAACACACAGTCGGGAGGGACAGAGGGACAGAGAGAGGGAGAGGCAGGCTCCCTGCTGAGCAGGGCACTGGACCCAGGGTTCCATCCCAGGACCCCAAGATCATGACCAGAGCCAAAGGCAGACGTTTAGCCGACTGAGACACTCAGGTACCCCAAAAAGACATTTTGAAAGGTACTTGGATGGCGCCTGGGTGGCTCAGTCATTAAGCGTCTGCCTTTGGCTCAGGTCATGATCCCGGGTCCTGGAATCGATCCCTGGCATTGGGCTCCCTGTTCAGCAGGGAGCCTGCTTCTCCCTCTCCCTCTCCCCCTGCTTGTGTTCCCTCTCACTGTGTCTCTGTCAAATAAATGAATAAAATCTTTTTTAAAAAATGATAATACGGAAATACTGAGGGATTCTTGTTAACTGGGTCATCCTCCCACGGTATGCCTCTTAGGCTTCAGGAAGGACTGACTGGGCTTCCTTCCGCCACGCAGGCCTTGTCGGCAGGGTGACACAGATGGGTCCCCGAAGTGCTCCCTGTCCCTTCACCAGCCTCCGTCATTGGCTACATAGGGACTGAAACAGAAAGTGACAGGGGAAGCCGTGGTGACGATGGGCAGGGGACAAGTTGGATGAGCCACACCTGCCCCACCGGTGGGAGTGGGGAGCAGCAGGGTGTGGGCCTGTGCCTCTGCCCTGCCCTCTGCTTTGTATACATTTGACATTTTCCATCATTAAAACTGTTTGAAAGATGAAAGGCATGTTTCTGCTCCTCAGTGGACCGAGGCAGCACAGCCTGGCCCCTTGTCCTCTGCTGGGAGCGGGCCCCCTTCTAGACGCAGACCTCAGACAGCGAGGCTCCCACACTCCCTGTGCACTGGGAGGGCAGCTGCCTTGGGTAAAAGGGCCCGCTGCTTGGGGCAGGTATAAAGTCAGTGTCTGAGTCCTGCAAGTGGGGTCCTAAGCCTTGCTGTGCGTCCCTCCCGGAGCCACGCCCCTTCCGCCACACCCTGGGGGACACAGAGGGGCCTTCCCACCCCCTCATAGCTGGGGCCTCCCACCAGGTGTGTTCAGTACCCCGCCCCCATCATCACTCAGGTGTCCACCATATGGTACTGTGGCCCAGAACAGGGCTCTGGAGCTGGAGGGCCTGCGCTCAAATCCTACCTGTGTACTAGCTACTGTGGGGCCTTGGGCCGGAAGGTCCCTCTGTCTGAGCCTCAGTTTCCTTTCTGGGACAGGGGCAGGTACCGGGATGAAGGGCATGAACACATCTGTGCTCACTTCTCAGTGTGGGTCCCAGGCTGCCTGCTAAGGACCCGAGGACTGTAAGGAGACGAAAGGGTATCTGGGGGGGTGGCCCAGGGATCAACACAGGCATAAACAGGGTGGCGATGGTGGGGGTCTGGCAGGCCCTGGGGTAATGCTGGGAGCCACTGGCTGGAGGGACCAGGGATTCAAGCAAGAAGGGAGTCTGGGAGCTCTGGGGAAGAGGGCAGGGCAGGGGGCAAGGCTCACTTGTGAGGACAACCCCAGGTAGTTCTGTGAACCTGCAGAGACCTCAGGTCCTGTGGCAGAGGCTCACGTGTGACCGGGGGGTGCCCCGCAGAGGATCATCGTGTGTGGGAAGGACTACCCTCATCCCCCTTTGCCCTCTGCACCCTCCTCGTGCAGCTCCCACGTGGGACCTGCCCCACAGCTTCTAAACAAAGCTTTGCTTTCTGATGGTGACAGCAGCAGGCAACTGGATGATGTCTTTAAAAAACAAGGGTATTTGGGAAATTCCACTGTGGTGTCCAGGAACGTGGAGCCCCGCCCCAGGCACTCTGCTTCCTTCATACCTAGGGCCTTCCGGGCCTCAGGCCCCTCTGAAGATTCAGGAAGCCAGAGGCCACAGGGGGTTCCTCTGGGTCTCCCCACTGCCCTGGCAAGGCCATGCATTCCCTAATTGGGAGGGTCTGTTGGTCTCATTGCAACGCATTTTTTCCCCAGCCAATTACTTGGGATGCTCTGGGGATGCGTGACCTTTGATTCTGGGCCAC
Organism: Spilogale gracilis; assembly: GCA_004023965.1. Lineage (NCBI taxonomy): Eukaryota > Metazoa > Chordata > Mammalia > Carnivora > Mephitidae > Spilogale > Spilogale gracilis. Next base: position 4,621 of record PITA01018911.1, on the reverse strand, counting down.
ATCCACCTGGGTTCAAGCATTCCCAGTGACGCGGGGTAACAGTAGAGCATCACAGGGTCACTAGGGCAGCTCGAGACGCTGTGACAGAAGGTGGGCCACACAGGCTGCAGGCCCGGGGCTCTGTTGTGCACGGATCCCTAACCTCTTGGAGCACAAGCGTGGAATGGGGCTTGCTTCGCTTAAAGGCTTTGGTAAGGAGGGTCCCGGGCACGGAGCCCTTATTACATGGGTTACCGTGCTTCTTGAAGTCTGCTGGTTACCCATCAGTCAGCATCCTAGCCCATCTTTGAAAACAGAGCATACACTCCTCATGGGGAACTCTAAGTTTCAAAACAGATAGGGACAGAACACCATCAAGTGTGTTCCAACACTCTTCAGTGTTTCTTCCTGTTCATGCCTGTGAATGATGCATATTCCATTTTCTTTGCTTATACTTTATTTAAAATTCAGTCTTACTTTTCTGACTTAAACATTTCTTCTGTGCTCTAATAAACATTTTTTAATGGCTGCGTATGAGTCTCCCCCTTTAATCTCCCCTGTGATCAAACATCTATATGACGTCCCTTTCATTATTGCAAATAATACCGGTGAACATCTTTTTAAACAAGTCTTTGCCGAACTTGGGGGTAACTTTCTAAGGAGAGCTCCTTTCAAGCGTCTTAACCAACTGAAGAGATCTTGCACGTCACACTTCTTTCTTTCGCTTCCTTTTCTGCTGGAGCCACACTTTCTCTCATTCATGAAAGTGTTGCTAGTAGGACACCTGCCTCCCTGAATGCATCCAGTTTAAGCTAGTGCAGGTAGGACACAGGTAAGTGCACCTGCTAACACTGGGAGCAAAATGCCAGTTGACACTCTGCTGTGAGGGCCACTCCTGGCAGCCAAGTGCAGAGGCTGGTGGTGGCTTCTCTGCTGGTCTGACACTCTTGCATCTTTGTGTCTCTGGCTGTCTTCTCTGTGCTGAGGTTGTGGGAATCCTGACGTCCAGCTCTCCCGGGATATTTAGGATATTTAGTACTTTCCTAAAAGTAACAAATTAAAAAATAAAATCAGAGGGAGGGGCAGCCTGGGAGAGCAGGAGGTCAGGGTTTAGGATACTGCTCAACTTCTAGAAGCAACAGGAGAACCCCAATTCCAGGCTTTATTTCCCAAAAGGAAGCACTCCCGTGTCTGCGGTGAAGGAGGCAACCCTACAGGAATAAAGGTAGAAAGGATGAGTTTCCTGGTGGATTCTGGAAAACGCTTGGGCAGAGGGGAAGCTCTTTGGACATAAATGAAGACTGTGTGATCTGCCTCTGCCCCGTGGGGGTGGTCTGGCCCTGGTGGTTTGAACAGAGGCTGGGGACAAGGAAGAGGGGAGGGAGGACAACGAGTGGGCAAGGGCTTTGGGACAGTGGAGAACACGCTGTGAGCCCTGGTGGGGGCATCCCGGCTCCTGTCTCCTTACCTACAAAATTCAAGTCACTGTGCAAGCTCGGGAGGTTGTGGGGCTGGGCTGTGGAAACGGCAGGAACCAGCCAGGATGGCCCAGGGCACCTGGGATGGCTCCAGGTACAGGAGTAGCTACGAGCAGCATGTATTCATCCGTTCAGCATATTTATGGAACTCCCATCCGGGGGCTGGGTGGGGAAGTCAGGGGGGAAATGTGGGTTTGGGAGACTAGGTTCCCATAGCTCTTGAGAAGAGATGCAAAGGGGTTTTGCAGGGCAAGTAGCCTCTGGCCTCATCCTGTGCCCATCTTGTATCCCCCTACCCATTGGGTCTCAGTTTCCTCTCCAAAGGATGGGCTGAAAGATCTGTAAGGGTTCTGATGCTGTGCTTATGACCCTGCTGAGGTATGCACCTGGTGAGTCATTTTCCTTGCAAGGAGATGGGGCTGAACTGGTGAGGTGACATGTCCCGTCTGCTCCTCGAGACTGGGGCTCTGCGAGGGCAGGAACTGTGGGCTGTCAGCCGCTCTGGTGTGGCCAGGGCCCAGCATGGGGCTAGCGCAGGAGTGGTCTCCACGGTATCAGGCCTCTGCGGCTGTTTCGTACGCCCAGGGATGCTCAGAGGTCAGGCCTGAAGTCCCTCCGTGGCTCTCCAAGGAGGCCCACCTCCCCTCACCTCGGCAGGCTGTCCAGCACACTTTCTCTGCACCATGTTACTGGGAAGGTGCCAAGAGCTCCCCTAACAGGCCCGAAACTGACGAAGACAGAGAGTTTTTACATTTAACCATCACAGCCACTTTGTCTCTAACCCTCACACAACTTGGGAGGCGGAGGAGCTGTGAGCCTGGTGGATGGGGAAAGGCTTCTGGACACAGGCAACGATAGGCAGCCACTCTGGGGCCTGGAACTGAGCAGAGTGAGCTGAGGGCCCCTGCTTGTCTTCCTCCAGTAATAGCCTTATAGCCCTCAAAGGAACAACTGGGTGAGAACAATTCTGGGGATCTTGGGGTTCAGTCTGCCTGGGGGAGGCTGGATGGCTTTGCCAAAGCAGTCAGCAGTGAGCAGCAGGGCTGGGATGGGGCACAGGCCACCCTAACATAATTGTCTCCCCATTACAGAGGGGTGCTGGGAGGCAACGGGGTTCTCACAGGTGAAGGGAGTGCAAATGCCCACACAGCCTGTCTTGCTCCTTGTGTTTTAATTGTTAGCCTTACTGAGGGTGTAAGTGACTTATGGGCCCCAGGGAAAGGCTGGGGCAGGTGAGCTGGGGGTGGGTGGCAGGAGGGGGAGAGTTGAGGAAAAGGCAGAGGGTACCACGTGTAAATCTGTGGGCCATAACATTTTTTGGGGGGGGTTCTGGCTTCTGAACAGTGGTTCCTAGTCATTGTGGGGTTTTGAGACCCTAAGACTCAGAATGAGGGTGGGGGGGTTGGGGGGAGTTGCCAGGAACACTGTAAAGGCAGACTTATTAATCCTATTTATTACATTGCTAATTAAGTCAGGCCTGAGGCAAGTCTCTACTTTCCTGTTAGTGTTTTCTTAAAATAAGCAGGGGAAGGTGTCTTGGGGTTTGATGGAAACTCAGCATTTTTCCTTAAAACCACCCAGAAATGTAAGCATTTGTAAAACTTCTATTATGCATCAAGCACTGTAAGGGGTGTTAATATATTGTCTTAAAAGATTGCTTTTTAAAAAATTTCTCACACCTCCTGTCATAACTAATAGGTGCTAAGAGGTTTTTTTTTTTAACATTTTGTTTTATTTTTTTTAATGATTTTATTTGGGAGACAGAGAGAGAGCGCGCACAGAAGTAGGGAAAGGGGGGGGGCAGTTTCCTCGCTCAGCAGAGAGCCAGATGTAGGGCTAGATCAAGACCCAATGGAGCCACCCAGGCGCCCCAGGAGAGTTTTCAGACCTAGGACGCAGGCAGGAGAAACAAGCCACGGGTTCCTTGGCCCAACACTAATGACCATGGCTTGGACAAATTCGTCTTCCACTGCAGGTTTCCAGATACTCTGTGAAGGAGACATTCCCCTTCCTGTCGCTGAGGCCTCTGCCAATTCACAGCTGACCCTGCTGACGTTTCCTCTCTGGTCATTCTGCCACAAACAGCCCGAGGGCTCCAAGCCTTGTGTGGACCCCAGGCCTCGGGGGTCCCAGCCACTGAACTCTTTCCTCCACCCTTGTTGTCCCCAGAATGTAACAATTCAGCGACTAAGTGCCGACTCCGTGCCAGGACCAGGGAACAAACACAGCAGTATATGAGATAAACTCGCTTTGGCCCCGGGAGACTAGATTCTCCAAGGAGGGCTTGGCTTGGACTTGGGAGGCAGTTCCAGGCAAGGCACCAGGCTTCTGACCTGTCTCTGCTCCGGTCCCCCGGCAGACGGGGTCAGCAACCTCATCCCCCAGTCTGCAGGACGCCTTTTACGACAGACCCGGCCCAAACTGTATCCCTCCTGCAGAGGCTGTGATTTAATAGGGCTGGGGCGCGGCTGGGGCTTCATAATTTTCAACAGCCTCCAGCGACGCTCAAGTGCGGTCAGGTGCAGAACTATGGCGCTGGCATCGTGAAACAGCTGGACAAAGGATACCTGCCAGCAAAGCCCATTTTACAGATCAAGAGAGTAAGGCCAGTAAGGGCTGACAATGACCCTAGGACCCCTGGTCGGTGGGGCCTCACACGTTCCCCGCGGCAGGGGCCCTCATCGATGCGCTCGGCCGCTGGGCTCCGCACGCCTGGACCCTGCCCGCTCGTGCCCCTTCCCCCTCCCTGCCGCTTCCCACTTCCAAGATGGCCACGGATGGAGGCCCCCGGCGGGTGTCCACGGGGGCTGGGCGGACCGAAGATCCCTCAGGCCTCCCCCTCGCTCTCCACTAGGCCCTCGGGAGAGAAAACGGCCGGCCACACCGCTCCGGGGCTCGCAGCTAGCGGGCGAGCGGCCCAGAAGTGATAGCCAGGCCAGCGTCCAGCTCGAGGAGCGGCGGCGGGCAGGGGGCGGGGCATGGGCGGCAGCCTGCTAGAAGAGAGGCGGCCGCCGGCAAGGGGCGGGGCAAGGGGCGGGGCATAGGCGGCAGCCTGCTAGAAGAGAGGCGGCCGCCGGCAAGGGGCGGGGAAAGGGGCGGGGCAGGGCTGCCAGCCTGCTAGAAGAGAGGCGGCCGCCGGCAAGGGGCGGGGCAAGGGGCGGGGC
>PITA01018910.1:27181-39221 GCA_004023965.1 Spilogale gracilis | reverse complement strand
GAAAGCCTGCTCCTACCTGTCACAGTATTAAACAACATTTTCATAATACTCAGCCACACAAAGTAACATTTACCTTTAAATAACTACATTCCATTTAAAGTATCAGAGAGGGAAATGAAGCATGAGAGACTTTGGACTCTGAGAAACAAACTGAGGGTTTTGGAAGGGAGGAGGTGGGGGATGGGAGAGCCTGGTGGTGAGTACTGAGGGCACGTATTGCATGGAGCACTGGGTGTGGGGCAAAAACAATGAATCTTGGAACACTGAAAAAATAAAATTATTATTAAAAATTATTTAAAATTTATTGTTAAAAATAACAAAATAAATTAAAGTTTTAAAATAAGCCACTAAATATAAAGATAAACGTAGTATGATTGAGAAAGGACATCAGAGGACAAGAGAAGAGAACAGAGCTCCTTCTTGGTCTTGGGACAGGCGATTTTTCTCTGGATGGGGCTTCCCTGACAGCAGCAGCACTCTCAGGGTCCTGATAAGGAAGTAGGGGAGAAGTTCCTGACAGAACGGTTTTGATTCTGATGGCTTCCAGGCATGGGGGGTAACGATGCCATGTGTGACCACACGCGGAGCGTGACGAGCAGCACACTCATGAGTCACGACGGGAGACTGTGTTCTCCCCAGCATCAATGCCACGTTTGCAAGCATTGGTCTTGGTGCTCCACATTCCCAACAGACAAGGGTGCCCTCCTGCGCTGCCCGCTCCTCCGCACAACCGCATGCACAGGGCCCTGAGCACGGAGGAAAACTGGCCTTCTGGTGGGAAGACATTTCCATTTTCCACCACGGCTCTTACAGGAGTGGATGGCGGAAGCACAAGAAGGCATCTCAGGGCAGACGGAGAGGTGGAGAAATCTCTTCACCTCGAGGTCTAATGGGAAACCCAAAATTGTTACTGTTGGCCTTAATTTCAAGTGTCAACTCGGCCAAGCCACAGAACCCAAATATGTTGTCAAACACTAGTCCAGATGTTGCTGTGAAGGTATTTTTAGACGAGATTAGTTTTTAAAGCAGTCGGCTTTGAGTAAAGTGACTACTCTCCAAAATGTGGGTGGGCCTCATCTAATCAGCTGAAGGCCCGAGAGCAAAGAGTGAGGTTTCATAGGAAGGAATCCAGGAAAAAAAAAAAAAAAAAAAAAGAAGGAATCCAGGCTCAAAACTGTAACAAGGAAACCTGCCTGAATTTCCAGCCTGCCATCCTGTACTATAGATTGAGAACTTGGCCATTCTCACAATTATATAAATCAATTCCTTAAAATCAATCTCTTCCAATATTTCTCTCTTTCTCTCTTCATATATATGTATCTTTAGGGGCGGGTGCAGATTTTATTTATTTATTTATTTATTTATTTATTTATTTATTTATGTATTTGCAAGACAGTGAGAGTATAGGTGGGAGGAGGGGCAGAAGGAGAAGGACAAGAAGACTCTGTGCAGAGCCAAGAGCTTGACCCCAGGCTCGATCTCATGACCCTGAGATCATGACCTGAGCTGAAATCAAGAGTCAGATGCCTAACTGGCTGAAGCCACCCAGGCTCCCCTCCACGAAAAGGTTTTTCAACACCCCTCAATCCTTAGCTGGATTTTCTACTAATTCCTTCACTGATTCATGAGTGTGAGATGTGCCCCTTGAAAGTTTCTGGGCAGTGGAACCATGGCACCTGGGTTGGCATTGGCATTCAGGCCCCTCTTGGGTGTATGGCCACAAGCACATGAGTAAAACAAGTATGACACAATTCATAAATGCGGCTGGTGAGATCTAGCTTGCAGGGAGGGTACTGTAAGGACCAGAGATGTGAAGCACCCAGCTCAAAACCTAGAAAGATTCATGCTCACTAAACAGTGGGTTCAGGCCATTATGGTTACACGAAGGTGACTAATAAAATACACTTTGTCCTACCCCCAGTGGGAAGAAAGACAATTAATATTATGCTTTAAAGACCAGGCAAGTGATATCGAGGGTAACTGCTGGAATTCAGAAGAAGGAAAGTATATTGGGCCCAGAAGGAGAAGTCTGCAGGTGAACGGGGTGACAGGGGACCCGGGATCAGGTGGAAGGCACTGCACAAGGGCACACGGGACTCTAGCAAAACCAGCTGGCCTCCACGTGGGCAGGTCAGGCACACTTGTGAGGAACTGTGCTTCAGCTTATGCTGAAGGGCTAGCTCGGGCAAGGAAGGAGAGACGGAGGCAGGCCAGAAGCGACCAGAAAGAGTCACCCATGTGCATTCTTTTCAGGACCACACAGGTAGGTTGTGCAGACACAGATTTTGGCAAGAAATCACTGTGAGTTCTGAGCCTCAAAATTTACACAACTAAAAAAATCAGTGCAATGCAGAAATTTCCAACCTTTGGAAAATAAATGATGGAACTTCTGAACATTTGCGGCGGGCATCACAGGTCTGATAACATACAGCGTGCAGAGTAAGAATTTTAATGGATGAGAAAATTCTAAATGGATTGCGTCTTGCTTTTTGTGCCCATTAAAAAAGAAAAACATACTCCATTAACCTCAGAACATGGTATTAAAAGATAAGCAATCCAGTAAAACCTGGGGAATGACCTCCAGTAAATCGTTAAAAAATAATTATTTGGAGATCGAGCCTGTTTTTAATGTTCTTATTTTGCTTACTTCTATTTTTCTTATTTTGTCATAATGACTATGACCTGCTCATCGAGAGGGAAAAGGGCATTTTTAAATCCTGGCCAAGAGGGGTGCCTGGGTGACTCAGTCATTAAGGGTCTGCCTTCCGCTCAGGTCATGACCCAGCGTCCTGGGATTGAGTTTCTCCTGGGGCTCCCTCCTCAGCCGGAACCCTGCTTCTCCCTCTCCCTCTGCCCCTGCTTGCGTTCCCTCTCTCACTCTATCTCACTCTCTGTCAAATGAATAAATAAAATCTTTAAAAAAAAAAATTAAAAACCTGCCAAGAGTAAGTCTAAAGAGAAAGGGTGTCATAAATGAGTGGAGTGCACGAATATGGACAGGTGAACCCCTCCGGGGAGCCAACATCTGCCCAGATGCCAAATAAAAGGTAAAAGTCTGAGGCTGGGGAGAGCAAGGATCTGCGCCCCATGACGGTACCAACCTGGGTCACAGAGGCATTTATAGCTGGTACCCACGCTGTGGCAGGTGCCGTGCGCGCAGGGGCTGAGCGCGCAGAAGTCCACGAGCTGGGCGCACGCCGGCCCCGTGAAGCCCGCGCTGCAGCTGCAGCTGAAACGCACGCCGTCCGCGTGGCAGGTCCCGTTATTCTGGCACGGGGACGAGGCGCAGGGGTCCACCTTTTCCTCGCAGGCTGCACCGAAGTATCCTGCCAGAAAACACAGATCGGGGGACAGGTAAAAAATCAATGAAACCGTGTTCACACATCATAGCTAATAACCCGGGTGGGGGCGGCGCCTGGGGGGCTCAGTTAGGTTAAGCATCTGCCTTCCGCTCAGATGGTGACCCTGGAGTCGGGATTGAGCCCCACGTGGCTCTCTGCTCAGCAGGAAGTCTCTTTCTCACCCTCCCTCTGAGCTCTCCCTCTCTCTCTCTCAAATCAATAAGATCTTTAAAAATAAATAAATGGGGTCCATTCTTAAAATGTTCCCCACTAGGAAGTGATTAACTCATTAGAGGGTTTTCAGATATGGACAACCCAACGATAGGGGGAAGGCAGGTCTTCTTAGCTTTGGAAACCAGGGGTTAAAATATTAAGCACTGGGCTTCCAGTTTGTTCAAATGTAAGATACATGACCACTTAGATGCAGACACCCAGGGATATGAGTATACTTATATGCATGCATGGGCCTATGTATGTGTATATATGTAATCTAGAAAGATGCCAAAAATAAATTAATGGTGATTACCTTCAGGGAGGTGGGACTGGGGTCAGTGGAGGGCTTTGTCCTCTTATTTTATACACATTTCTGAGGGAAAGACATTCCTTACCTTGCTTCAAAAAAGATATAATCCTAAATTTAAAAAAATAAACCCATATAAAATAGTGAACAATGAAACGTGCTCCCATCCATATCCCTTACCCTCCATTCTTTTCTCTAGGAGAGCCACTGTCAGCAGTTTCTTGAATGTATACTTTTTAAAGTTGGTTACTGTAATAGACAAATTATGATGTGTCCACATAATGGAATACTGCCCACCAGTAAAAGGGATCTGAGTTCTCACCAGTGCTACAACGTGGATGCACCCCCCAAATTATGCTAGCTGAAAGACAGCAGTTAAAAAACAATACACACTATGTGATTCCACTTGTAAAAAAATGTCCAGAAAAAGCAAATCTATAGACATAAAAAATAGACTGGTGCTTGCCTGAGGCCAGGTATGACCGTGATTGGCCATAAGCAATTTTCCGGGTTGACGTAAATGATCTAATATTGCATTGTGGTGATACATTTACTAAACTGTGCCTCGGTAAAGCATTAAATTTTTTAAAAATATTAAATGTGCTAACTGCATAGGTGATTTTTATTTTTTTTTCTGTATATGTGTTTCAGTATTTCTCAATTTTAAAAAGAGTACATACATATAAGTGGGTCTGTAGGTTTTTGCTTCCATAGAGGGATTTCAAATGCTTTAGTAAAACCTATTCACAGTATAGGAACAGCTTGAAAATTAAATGAAGAGGGTTCAAATTTTAGAGAAGTTAAATAATTTTATTAGTAGTTTTTATTCCAATATCCTCTTCAACTTGTCTACATGTTTTTTTAAAGATTTTATTTATTTATTTGAGAGAGAGAAAGCAAAAGTGGGGATGGGGGACAGAGGTTGAGAGAGAAGCAGACTCCCCACGGAAAAGGGAGCCTGATGCGGGGCTCAATCTCAGGACACCAGGATCATGACCTGAGCTGACGGCAGACACTTAACCAACTGAGCCACCCAGGTGTCCTGTTCTTGTCTACATTTAAGTTTGTATTTACCCATCTTCATAGAGAACTCCTGGCAATATTGGCAATTTCTGTTGTTACTGCTAAAGGCATAGTGAATATATAAAACAAACAGAAATAGCTCCCAGACTTAATTATCTGGAGCATCCCTCATAAACTGGCATAATCAACTTGGTATTTTTCCATCCAGAAATAGAAAACCTTTTCAAAATCCAATTCTATTCAACATTTTATGAAGTTCCCAGTAGTAGAATTTTAAATTTTTTGGATTTAAAATTCAAATTTTTGAATTTTAGAAATGTACTAAATATGTCCCACATCAGTTTTAATAACACTTGAATTCTCCAGAGTCCCTTTATGGCCTAGAGAAGAATATAATTCCATCTTTCATGAGATGTGTCCATTTTACTTTGAATGAAAAGGAGGCATTTAAATACTTACTACCATGGAACAAACAAACAGTGACCAGGACAGCCCTGACCTCTCTAATCTGTTGCCTCATCCAGAAAAGAGCTGAAATTATTTTCTTTATAAAGTCATTGTGGGTTCTAAAAAGATACATAGCAAAATTCCTGAAAGAGCTCCTAATCCAATGTTGAGTAGATGAATTAAATAAGAATGGTAAGAATGACAATAGTGCATATCCCTGAGGGCTGGTGGGCACCAGATAATTTTAAGCCTTTCCATGCATTATTTCTCTGAATCCCACTGTAACTGTATGATAAAAGAACCCTTAGTAGCTCTACTTAACAGATGGGACAGTGGAAACATGGAAACATACACAAAGTAGCCTCCCGGGGCACCTGGGTGGCTCAGTGGGTTAAGCCTCTGCCTTCGGCTGAGGTCATGATCTCATGGTCCTGGGAATCTCTGCTCAGCGGGGAGCCTGTTTCCTCCTCTCTCTGCCTGCTTGTGATCTCACTCTCTGTCAAATGAATAAATAAAACCTTTAAAAAAAAAAAAAAGTAGCCTGTTTAAGTCTACCTATCGGGGATACTAAGCCCAGGCTCCTGCTACTCTGCAGTATGGCACAGGAGAGAAGTCAATGAGGGGCCAGTCAAGGTGTTAAGATGTCTAAACATAACTGGGACTTGTGTTTCTATCCTGTTTGTATCTGAATGGAAAAAGAAACAGAAGACTCAACCATCGAGTCAAAACTGGAAATAATACAAATCTTAGAAAGGCGATCACTCTAGATTCATGTTGATAGACTCCATTACAAATATTCATATAATTTACACAGGATATTCCAAGTAGAGCGAAAGATGAGTAACTAGGCAAGGTGATGTGAAGGGTCATGACTGGGGAGAGCCCGCCATTTCAATAAGGTCAAGGGGAAGGTGGAAAGTGATCACAAACGAGGTCCCTGGTTAGAGGCACGGTCATGAACAGTCTTACATGCCTCCGTAAGGAGTCTGCATTTCATTCTGAAGCCCCTGGACATCGTCTATTCCTGTTTTTTGGATATCCGTAATTGCAAGCAGTGTGGAGAGTGAATTAGTGGTGATCAAGACTGGAAGGAGGAAACCACGTGTTTACTAGTGAACTTGGGGTGAGAGCTTAGGAGGAAAAGATTACAGTGCTAGGGAGGAAGAATGTGAGACAGTAAATGATTTCACAAGCAGCACTGTCAGGTCAGGGACCAATTAGATGATGGAAGAATGAAAGAGAGGGGAGAGCCTAGGGACATAAAGTAACAGAAGCCTTAAACTCTGATGCCATCAGGAGTTAGGCAGGCAGCACTGATGACAGAAGTGGGCCAGCGGTAAGACAGCAGAGAGTGGCGGGGACTGCACCAGCCTAGAGAGAGCAGGCCCCCCCAGTACCTTCCAGAGGGGTAGCTGCTGCTCACCTATGGCCCACTGCTGCCATTGGAAGATGGACCCCGTTGCCAGATCCTCTGAATTTTCAAGAAATATCTGAGGGCTTCTGGGTGGCTCAGTTGGTTAAGCAACTGCCTTCAGTTCAGGTCATGATCCTGGAGTCCCAGGATTGAGTCCTACATCGGGCTCCTTGCTCAGCAGGGAGTCTGCTTCTCCCTCTGACCTTCTCCCGTCTCCTGTTCTCTTTATCTCTCTCTCATTCCCTCTCTCACATAAATAAATAAAAATCCTTAAAAAAAAAAAAAAGAAAGAAAAGAAAAGAAAAGAAAAGAAAAGAAAAGAAAAATATCTGAAATCTGGCTTCTCGTTGGAACCTCTCCCAGTTGAAAATGTTGATATGCCGTCTCTGTGGTAACTAAAACACATCTGTGGACGCTGTGGACGTGCCTTCTGTGTGTGACTTAAGTGAACCACGGGCTTTGGATCCAAAGTGGGAGTTACTGCTCATGAGCAACTGCGAGACCTTGAGCAAGTCCTTAATCCTCTTGACCTTACGTCTCTGTGTTCCGGGAATGGGTAGGGTGATGCTGACAGCACATGGTTTTTACGAAGCTTAAAAGAAAAATTCTGGAAAACATTTGGCACTGTGACTGTCAAATAATAGGTGTTCAGTAAGAAGCAGCTGTAATTGTGTGTTTCCACACTGGGGTACAATGTGGATGGTGTTGTTACCAACCACCGTGGCCGCAGAGAAGGAGGAGAGTCCCAGTGCGGAATGATGAGCTCAGCTTTGCGCTTGTTGACTTGAGGTACTTTTGTGATTGTTCCAGAGTCAGTAAACTATGGAGACCTGGTGCTCAGGAAAGAGATATGACAGAGAGGACACAGACTGGGGGGTCAGATGCATGTGGATGGGAATCAAATTCACAGGCGTGGATGCTAATACTTGAGGCAAGTGTCTGGAAGACGGTCGTCACCAGAACATAGCCATGCTGGTTCCCCGAGCTCAGATTTCTCTGCCTCCATTCCTGTGAGAAATCAATGCCTGTTGTTTAAGCCAACCATGGGTGGTATTCTGTCATGGAAATCCGAGCTAAGACACAACTGCTGTGACCAGCCAATTCTCTTTTTCCATCACCCAAGCAATTGTTATCCTCTGATTGATGGGACATCCTTTGTAAATGACTCACACTTTCTGCAGCTACCTCTTACATGGCTTCCAGAGAGAGAGAGCGACAAAGTTTTATAACACAAAGAAGGCAGGGCTAGAAAACCAAAGTTCGGAACATCTTCCCAGCTATATGACCTTGGGTAAAGTGCTTAATCATTCCGTGTTTTAATTCTCTTGCATATAAAATGAGGATGACCCCTGCTGTGTTGGGTGAAACAAGATGGCAGGCAGTGCTCAACAAATGTTGGAGGCTCCTTCCTTCAAGCAGTGCTTCTAGGGAAATTCCAGGGCAAACGGAGAGAGGCGGGCCTGTCAGCCTATCTCTGAAATGTCATCAGATTTCACATGAACAGGAATCCTTGGGGGGGGGTCCCCGGATATAGCTAAGAGGGAGTATTTTGGAGTCAGGTGGTGGTCCTCACACTCTGTTCTCTGAACACATGCACAGTTCCTGGGCCACCCGGCGAGACTGGCAAATGGAGCTGGGGCCCCAGAGCAAGCAGTGGTGGGAAGAGGGGAGAGGCACGGTGTCTCTGGCAGGCTTCCCCACAGGCTCAAAAGGACAAGCTACTGAGACAGTGTTTTTTAATAGTAAACTTGTCGATACCAGGCACCATTCCAAGTGGTTGGGCTATATTAACTCATTTAATCCTGGTCTCAGTTCTATGATCTGAGTACTATTCTATCCTTTTCAGATGGGTAAACAGAGGTACCGAAAGAACAAGTAACTTGCCCAAGGTTACACAGCTAGTAAATGGCAGGAACAGGGTTTGAACGTAGGCAGTCTGACTCCCCAAAATCCAAGCTTCTAACCATACTTTTTGCCTTAACATTTGACGTCTGGGGTGTAGCAGAAGATCCAAGACTATGAAAACAGGTCATCCCGGATCTGCCAGAGCTCTGTCACTTGCTGGCTATGTGTAGCAGAAAGAGCTTGTCCTCTCTGATATCTGCCTCCTCTGCTTTCCCTGCAATAGCACAGCTGGTTACTTAGCTGCACAGAATAATGGCTACATTTGCTGCGTCCTCTGTAGCCAGATGGAAACGACAATGTTCTAGGTAATGGGATATAAATAGAAATCTCTTGAGGTTGCTTCTGAGAAACTTCCTCAAAAGACAGTTGGTATGCACCCTTTGCCCTGTTTTATTTTAGCCCTTCATTCATTCTACAGTCTAGAGCATAGAGATGATGGCTGAGTTTTGTCCCACTTTGGTGGAAAATAACCCACAGACAGTAACGCTCGGTGAACCCCAGGAAGGATGAATTCAAAGACAATGAAAAAGTACCCCACAGTCAAAACAGTGAGCACCCAAAACTAGAAAAAAAATATTAAAAATATCCAGAAGGAAAAAACAAAATACATATACTGAACAATGAAAAGAATTACAGATGACTTTTCATAGGCTCCATGGAGGCAAAAAACAATAAAATTACCTCTTTAAGGCTTTAAGATACTATCTCCAAAAACTCTATTTCCAGAGAAAATAACTTTAAATAATGAGGGTAAATTAAGACATTTTCTAATAAAGAACAGTTAAGAGAATGTTGTTGCCAACATGTCTCCCTTATTACAAAAACTCTGAGTGTTATCAAAGCAGAACATAAATGATAATATAGATGGAAACTCAAGTTTATAGGAAGAAATGAAGAGAATTGAAAATGGTACATTTGGGCATAAGTTCTTTTTTTCCTTCCTCTATTTAAAAAAACTAGCTATTTAAAGATTTTATTTATTTACTTATTGAGAGAGAGTGTACAGGCAAGCGGGAGGGAGGGGAAGAGGGAGAGGGAGAGAATCTCAGACTCCCCGCTGAGCATGGAGCCCAGCACGGGGCTGAATCACATGACCCTGAGATCATGGCCTGAGACAAAATCAACTTGTCAGGTGCCCAACAGACTGAGTCACCCAGGTGCCCCTTAAACAACTATTCGAAACAAAATTAACAACATTGAATTATGCTGTTATAACATACTTAGAAAATACATGACAACAATAGAACAAAGAATGAGGGTGTGGTTGATAGAATTACACCATCATTCAATACTGTAATGCCCTGAGCAACCTCTAAATAACAATAAAAAATTAAGAACCGAAACAACAGCAGAAAACAAAGATATCGCTAAACAGCCAACTGAAGAGAACAAATTTTTTTCTAAATATTCAATTTTCCCAAAAGAAGGAAAAAAAGGAAGAATAAAACAAAGACCATAGGAGATGAACAGAAAACGGCATCCAGTCCTATTCACAACTGCATTGAATATAAATGACTAACAATGCAGAGACTGTCAGACCAAACAAAAAAAAGCAGGACCTAATTACATGTTCTCTAAAAGAAACCCATTTTAAATAAAAAGACATAAAGATTGATGTGAAAAGATGAGAGAAGATACATTAGGGGGAAATTAGTGTAAGAAACCTAGTGTGGTGATATTATATCAGAAAAGGGAGTCTTTAAGACCAGGAGTATTATCATAGATAAGGAGGGTCATTTAACATGAAAAAGTGAGCAATCTATCAAGAAGATATAACAACCCTAAATGTGCAGACACCTAATAAGAGAACTCTGAAATACACAAAAGAAAAACCTGCCAGAGGAAGAAGCAGACCCTATCACAGAAGGACCTCTCTCTTATTATCCCACAGAATGAACTGAGAGTGAGCTCATGTCTACAGTATTTCAAAATACTATTGAACCATCGTGACCTAATTAATATTAATATAAAACTACACCCAAAGACTCGGAACACAAATTCTTTACACAGCACATGAAACAAGTCAGTCATTTCCATTGATGGGAGAAAATCGTTTGACAAAGTCAATATCCATTCATTATTTTTAAAGGGGAGGGGGGACTATCAGCAAATTAAAACAGAGGCATTTCCTCCATCAGACAGGGCATAAACAAAAAGCTTGCAAGTAACTTCACATTTAATGGTGAAATAATGGGCAGTCTTCTCTAAGATAGAGAATAAACCAAGAGAAATTATTATTATTTTTTTTTTTTGGTGTAAGTTGACAAAGGGACTCCATAATTTATATCGACATCCAAGGAACCTAAGAAGAAAACCTAAAACAATGTTGAAAAAAGAAAAAGAAAAAAAAGACAAATTTGGAGGACTTACTCTAGGTGACTTTTTTTTTTTCTTTTCTTTTTTTAATTTTATTTGAGAAAGAGCGAGAGAGCACACACGATGCAGAGGAGCATGGGCAAGTGGTAGGGAGGGACGAAGGGAGAAGAAGGAGGGGCAGAGGGAGAAGGAAGAGCTGGCTCCCTGATCCCAGGACCCTGGGATCCTGACCTGAGCTGAAGGCAGGCACTTAACTGACTGAGCCCCCCAAGCGCCCCTGTGTTAACTGACTTCTAAATTTGTAGTAAGACTACAGCTATTTGGGGTATCTGTTGTTTGCGACTAAACCAAATTCTGATTGATAAATCATGCCAGTACAACTGAATAACTAGCTCTTGTTTGAGGG
This sequence comes from Spilogale gracilis, assembly GCA_004023965.1. Classification (NCBI taxonomy): domain Eukaryota; kingdom Metazoa; phylum Chordata; class Mammalia; order Carnivora; family Mephitidae; genus Spilogale; species Spilogale gracilis. Next base: position 27,849 of record PITA01018910.1, on the reverse strand, counting down.
TTCCTCATTTGCTAAAAATAGAGATGATAAGACAGCTGTATAAATCAAATAGCCATACTAATAGAGGAAAAAGAAGAGGAATCAGTGTTAACACTCATAGCAAACAGTGAGTTCTTATCCCAGATGCTAGACTAAGCAATTGACATCTATTGCTTTCATTTATCACAACCACTGGCTCAGTTAGCATCTGCTATCATCCCCTTTTACAGAAGAAGGCTTAGAGACTAGGTATCAGAGAACTAGTCCAGCGACATCAGTTGGTACGTGAGAAAAGCAAGAGTCAAAATGTGGTCTGTGTCCTTAAGCCCCAGGCTAGGCTGCCTGTGCAAGAGACTTTGTCTCAAAGGACTTGAAAAGTTGAAGGTACCAGGTGAGCAAAAGAAATTATGGCCAGATTAAATCCATCAGTATCCTAACTTCTTTAATTTAAGATAGCTTTAGGACATGGACATCCCTTAGCAAGTATAAATTTTGAACTCTGTGCATTTGAAATGCCCTAGGCCTCACCAGTTCTCAGTATTTCCAGGATCACATGGAGGTTATTTTAAAAACACGACCATGAAACTTGAGTTCTAAGGAATAAGCATATAGCACATTCTACCAACTCCTTGTAAAACCAAAGGTCATTTTTAAAGTAAGCCAAGATGCCAACCAATTCAGGTCTGCCC
>PITA01018910.1:0-27081 GCA_004023965.1 Spilogale gracilis | reverse complement strand
TGTATATTCAATTTCTTGATCTATAAATGAGTATACGTAAGTGACCCCCCAAACAGATGTCATGCTATACGAGTCTGATTTCTCTGTCTCAAAATATATAAGTGACTCAAAGCTAAGGCAAAGGTTATGGTCCAGTACACTTCTGTGTGAATCTACACGGTGCAGTACAGTTCTGGGAGTGCTGGGAGAAAAGGATCTTACACCACAAAGTAGGAAAGGCCTTGGGGTCACGTGTACCTGAGACTCGGCCAGCACGGATTGCATCTTTCCAAAAAACATTCTAAAAATGAGCCAAGATTTTCATTGTTCTGTTTTCTCCTCTTGCCCTCCTTTCTCTCTTGCCCCCTCACTCTCCCCCTTGCCCCTCTTTCTCTCAGCCATACATTACATACAAGGAATTTCAAACTCTACATTCAGTCCTAAGAACCTCTAGGCTTTTTCCTACTCCTGTGTCTCATTTTAACTCTAAAAGCAATTATTTTAGATAGCCTTTGGTAGAAAGTTGATAGAAAGTTAATAGAAAGTTTTGCTTTCTAGTAACATAACTCTTTCAGATCTTTGACAAGTCAATCTATCGGTAATGATCTCTTAAGGTAAATGTTCTGGAAGATTCCTCTTGCAGGATTTGTAAACCAAATTAGTTATGGTGGCCAAGGCAAGAGGACTGGAAAACAAAATTTAATGTTCTTGGATTCAACCACATTCATGGACACATTCAGACTCTAAAATATGGAGAACAAAAAGAATGGTGTTTTGTGGAGTATAATACTTTAAGTAATATAAAAAATAATAATAATGTCTCTGAACTGACTACAGATTAACTACATCAGAGAAATAATATGTGGTCCCATCTGGAGCCTAAAGAGCAAATATGTTTGGGTTTATGATCCTACGTGAAGGACAGAAAATTTAAAAAAAAACTTTAATGTTAATCAAACTGTGCAGCAAGAATGATGAAGATAGCAATGTTTCCTGTTTGGAGTGGTCTCTTGCAAATCATACAGACTTCATATGATAGATGTTAGAAAATGCCAGAAAGAAAACACAATAGCCCCAGAGAAAAATTCAAACACATTGAAACAATGCCAGCAGTCAAGACATTTAAAACAACTCACTGCAACAAGGGGAAAGTTCAGAGAGGAATGACAGCTTAAAGGATTAAAATGGAAAGTAAACAAGACAGAACTACCAAAGAAATCTAAGGAAATAGGGGCTAATGCAAAACTATAATTTAGCTAGCTAACTATTGCTTCCAATTCTGTATTTGAGCCAATATTTTTATGACAATGCCTGCCAAGCATTTGTTACATAAATAAAGAAATCAACACCCTTGAGATAAACACTTTGTGGAAATCAGACCTTTGAAACCAAAAGAAAACATTCCTGGATCATTTTAAGTTGCAAGATCATGAAGTCACTCTACTTAGAAAGCTTCAGAGATGTGAGCCGTCTCTGCAAGGAGAAGGATGGAATACAGGGATACTTCAATCTTAATTTGTGATTTCACCAGCTTGGCAAATGGTTCACAGACCTGATTGCTTCCTCTCCCCTAAGCCCATGTCAGACAAATCAATGGATATTAGTAGATTCTATCTTCAGAATACTTCCTGACCCCAAGCATTGATCTCTGCTGCCACCACTCCACTCAGAGCCACAATTATTCCTCTCCTTGTCTTTACAAAAGTTTCCTCTGATGAGAGTTCCAATCCTGTTTTACCCCTACAACCAGCTTTCCAAGCTGTGGATAGGAATATTTTCTTTAAATGTGTCTATTAGCTTTGTTTCCCATTGTTCTTAGAATAAAATGTGTCCTTCCCATCCATGGGCAAAAAGGCCTATGTGCTGTGACAGTATGACACTGATTTGATGACCCCTCTTTCTCTGGGAGCTGGCCCCACCGACCTCCCTTCAGTTCCCAGAAATGACAAGCCATTCCCCACTTAGACCCTCGCCACATACCCTTTCCAGTGCCTGGAAGTTGCTGTTCCTACCTGCTTATACTTCATGTTTTAGTTCCTGGCTTTTTTTAAAAGGTTTTATTTATTTACTTGAAAGAGAAATAGAAAGAGCATGAGTGGGGAGGGGCAGAGGGAGAAGGACAGAGAATCTCAGGCATACTCCACACTGAGCGCAAAGCCCAATGCAGGGCTCGATCCCAGGACCCTGAGATCATGACCTGAGTCAAAGTCAGACGCTTAACCAACTGAGCCACCCAGGGGCCCAGTTCCTAGCTTTAACGTTCGACAGGCTTCCCTGATCCCTTTCTTATTCTGCATCGCCATACCTGGTTCACGCTCTCCATGGCACTCTCCTGAATCTGTCACAACAGGACACGCTGGTTGACTTGCCTATCATCTGTCTCCCACCCCAACGAGACCATATGCTTTCTGGAGAAGGAGTCATGTCGGTTTCTCAGCCTTGAGCCTGGGCACAGAGCACAGAGTCCACACAGCGCACACTTATGGAATGAATGAACAGATGAATGAGGAGATGAGTGACAGAGGACATATTCTAACAGATTTGTTACACAAGTCTAACAGATTTGTTACAAGGCAACATGAAAGGATAAATGTTAGTCATTAGCTGTTTTGATGACAAATACATAAGTGAGTAATCACTGAATCAAGATGAAGGCATGAGGGGTGTCTGGGTGGCTCAGTCAAGTAAGCCTCCCGACAGTTGGTTTCTGGGTTGTGAGAGTAAGACCCTCCCTGCCCTTGTGTGGACAGGCACACATTCTCTCTCTCAAAATAAATAAATAAAATCTTTAAGAAAGAAAGATGAAGGGATGAAATTTGGTTCATCTAAGTGCCTTGATGGGCAGCAAAGAGGAAGGAGGAGGAGGAAGCATCTTGATTCTCAAAGAGCTTATTCTTCCAGAAGAGAGCAGGAAGACACATATAGAATGATGAGAAAACCACCTGAGGTGGTCTCTTCTTTGCACAAGCACTGACAGAATGGTTCCAGCCCGGTGTGAGTTTGAAGGGACAGCCCAGGCTGTCTACACGGGATGAGTATGTGGCACAGGCTCTAGGAGTAACAATGATCCAAAAGAAGGAGAGATGTTCTCAGGGGTGGGCAGGGCAGCAAAACCCCAAGCTAGACTTTGCATGGGGTCTCAAAGGTAAGTCCAAGATTTGGCTGGGCAGAAAAGGAAGAAGAGTGATATTAGAATCAGAGAGAAGGTTTTTACTGATGTTTATAGAAAACATAATTGGGACCACATTTGTTCTCATTCTAAGAAAGCACATAGTTGGGCAAGATAAAGAGGAAAACGGAGAACATCTAGGAAAAGCAATTATGAAGCCCTAAGATGTAACAGACCCAAGATGATTGTATTTACAAGGCAACTTTTAATTTTTAAGAAAATCCATTCGACAGCGTAAAAATCACCTTAAGGACCTTTTGTTTAGCAGAACAAAAAGACAAATTTAGGTCTAAGACAGGAAAATGAAAAACAACTAGGAAAGAGAGTAATGTTAAATCAACTCTTCCTCAGCTTAGACTCAACAGATAAAAGACCAAAGAGATAATACTTACTGTGGATGGGTTATACGAGCAAAAACAATTGGCTATTAATAATGGAAATTTCAGGGTTTAGCCAGAAAGTTTCATGTCTTCTTTGGGCACTCATTTATCTAAACTATACAAACAGAGACCAATCATGTGCCAGGCGCTGCTCTGGTCCTTAGATTTTAGTGAGGAAAATACACACTAGAAAGATAAGTAAATCAGTATCATTAACTCAGACTGCATGTTACTGATGCAGGTAAGAGATAGAGAACACTCAGGTCTGGTCAGGTGGTCGGGGAGACATGAATGGTCTGAGGGAATGACCCATAGTCAAGTCTGGAGCAAGGCTTCCAGCAAAGGCAGAATCGGGGCAAACACCCCAAGGAGCATTGTGTTCTGAAGCGAATGGCGCCCCCTGGAGGACAATTCTCAAGCCTTTGCTGTGTTTGAAGAACAGCGGACCTCAGGCTAGAGAGAAGAGGGACAAGAAGAGAGTGCTAGAAATGAGGTCCAGGAGGTGGGCAGGGATGTGTTGGCCCTATGCCACATTTTGGGGGTGGAAATCACCTGAGGTTTAAGAGGCTTGGAGTGAAAATGCGGGATCTACATTTTAGAAAGTTCACTTTGCCTACTGTGTGGAGAACAGACCACAGAGGACAAGAGTGAATCAGAAGAAATCCAGAAGCTACCTTAGGACTCCAGAGAGGAACCGGGAAGCCCACAAGAGGGTGGGAATCCAGAGCAAACCACATAACCATCCTCTCTGACACGAACAACAAGAAATTTGCCATGTAAGATAGCCAGAGGGTCGCCTTACACACACACAACAAAGATAATGTTTCAACTCTGTAGAAATTCTGAGTCTGGAGAAGCACAAAAGAAAAAAAAAAAAAAAAAACACAAAAAGACAGGAACTACGAAACCTGGAAGGGAGACACGGGTACTGAATTCCTACCTACCCCATACCACCTCAAGCTCCATGTGGCGTGTGTTACCTTTTGCATATTTTGAAACTGAAGCCCAGGGGTTAAGTAATTTGACCAAAGCCATCTGGTAATCGACAGAGTGTCCCGTGGCTTCATTAAATTTGTGTCTCAAATGGAACTTTCCATCCTCTCCCCTCAAAGCTGTTCACCGCCCCACAGCACCCCAATACATGCAGTTGCCTAAAGCTTTTTGAAGGCTGGCTTGTCCTCCACGGTCCCCCCTCCTCTTACAGCCAGTCCACCCCTTCTATCTCCAACGTCCCTGATTCATTCCACCATTACTGCTCACTTAAATTACAGTAATAGGTTCTAAACAGAGTTCTCTGACTCATGTCATCCTCCAATCCATTATTCTCCCTTCAGCCACAGTAATTTCTCCTGAATGCTAAAGTTCTGCCACTTCGCTGCTAAAACAAATCATGGTGCCCTCCCCCACACTCTAGGATGGAGCCCAATCCCCTTGTCATGGTGTTGGAAGGCCTGCCAAGCTGCCTTCTTTTTTTTTTTTCTTTAAAGATTTCATTTATTTATTTGACAGAGAGAAACACAGCTAGAGAAGGAACACAAGCAGTGGAAGTGAGAGAGGGAGAAGCAGGCCTCCCGCCGAGTAGGAAGCCCGATGTGGGGCTCGATCCCGGGTCTCCAGGATCATGACCTGAGCCGAAAGCAGTCGCTTAACCAACTGAGCCACCCAGGCGCCCCTAAGCTGCCTTCTACCTCACTAGCCCATACCATCTCTCCATCACATTTTGCATGACAATTCTGCTGAACTCCACTTTATTCCTCAAACATGGCACCCTCTCTTTCCTGTAACTTCACACATGGTGTCCATGTTCTCTTCCTGGGAGACGCAGTCTTCTGCCCACAGCCCTAATTTTTGCTCATCTTGTTGCTGCTTCCCCTTTGGGTCTCCATTGAAACATCACTTCCCTTGGAACATTTCCTGAATTTCCTTCCAGCCCCCAGTCTGCGGGGGGGGGGGGGGTCCCCTCTTCAAACACTAGACCACTCCAGCAGAGCCTGGTCATACCCATGGTCATGGTGTCTACATTATCTCTCTCACCCACTGTTCTACAAGATCCATGAACCAGAGTCCCACCTGTCATGTTCACTCCTAGATCCCTTGTCATTAGCACAGTAACTGCCACAAAGTAGGTAATCAATAAATAGGTTATGGATGATTAAGTCTTTCATTAAATACATTATGCTACATTCATATGACAGAATAAAATGCAGCCATTAATAACAATGCTTTAGGAAAATAATGATACAGTAAAACATTTGGAACACATTGTTAGGTTTAAGAAGCTCATTACAAAAGAGATGCACAGTAAGATCCAATTTAGTTTTCTAAAATACACATTAAAAAAGAGAGAATTCAGGGGCACCTGGGTGGCTTACTCAGTTAAGCATCTACCTTCAGCTCAGGTCATGGTCCCAGGGTCCTGGAATCAAGCCCCATATAGGGCTCTCTGCTTTTCCCTGTCCCTCTGCCTCTTCTCTTGCTCTCTTGCTCTCTCTCTCTAATAAATAAGTAAAAATCTTTTAAAAATTAAATTAAATTAAAAAGAGACTTCAAAGATATTTGGCCTAAAATTCAAAGTGATCTCTCTTAGTGGATACAATTATAGATGTGTTTTTTTTTCCTTTGAGATCATTTGAGCATAGGTTTCTCTGATTGTGAAGGAAAAATGATAAAATTATTTAAAGTATGATATAAAGTCCTAGACTGTAACGCAGCAGAGGGTGACAGTCAAACGCAGTGAGAGGGGACAGTGTTGTGATCAGTCCATGAGCACGCCCTGTCTGTGATCAGACACATCACGGAGTATAGACTATTTGGGAATTGAAAGCAAGGAAGGGACAAGGTTCTTCATATAAATTACAATTAAATATAACTGGGCCAATTAGAAAGTAGAGGAGCGGAAAATGCCTCAAGAAGGGGCTAGCCTCGGGAAGGGGCTAGCCTGAGCATGTACCTTTGGTGGCCTTTTATCAGTATGACAGCAGACCACAGGGGATGAGAACTCAGTTGGAAAAAAAATGAGTCAAAGTAAAGCTAATTTAACCAAAAATAGACTATGATAGAGTAATTAACCAAATTCTTCTACTTTCACAGCTGGGTGTGTGGTCAGCTCTCTGAGGTCGGTCTCTGTCCATCCCACCTTCACATGCTCACAGGACTCAGAGCCCAGAATTCAGTGTTCACAGCAAGACCCAGGAGCACATCACAAAGTGCTCTGGTCCAAGTTAGACAAAAATTTCCTTCCAGCCTTCTCCGGCTGTCTAAAATAGGGAATATATACATATATACACATATATATGAAGATAAATTCTGCTGCAGGGAGACATAAAAAAGTGTACTTACTTTTAAGATATTTGTATTTCTGTCGTAAAGGATTTTTGTTGCTCTTAAAGACAATGATACGGACATTCTGCTTCTGATATGGCAAGGTAAGCTTTTTTTAACATATGTTCCCACAAAAAACAACTGTAAACTCCAGACCAAATAACCCCATGACTACGTGGCTCTGGAAAGTGAACGAAAGCAGACAGGTTTTGGAGGAAGGTCAGAACGTAGAGGTAACGTTAGGCCAGCATGGGGTGAGTTTCCCGTCTGGGAAGCTGCCGCAGCTGTGATGATGGGGCAGAGACACACAGATTCCAGCAGTCAACTTGCTCTCTCTGCCCACAGGGACCCCAGGACGGAGCCTGGCACAGAAGAAGAGAACCAGAAGAGGGATCCCCAAACAAGGTATATGAAATCTGCCCAAGTCTCCAATGGCCCCTGAACCACACTGAATGGGATGCTGGGTGGGATGTGATCCTCCCCTTCACTGCTGGAGTCTAACCAATGAGAACCACCTGGTTATAGTAGCGAACATTGGTTCATTCATCTCTTCTCCGGTTTCCTCCCATATGAAACGACAGTGTTGCAACAGTTTTGCAATATTCACTCCCTCAGACATTCAACAAAAGGCTCAGAGGTACTTGAGTGCCAGGTGTGCTAAGGAATACAAAGGAAAGGTTAGCATCACTGCTCTCAACAAGCCTGGAGTCGCACGAGGGACAGAGAAGGATCTCAGTACAGCAGAGAGAACATGAACTCCAGAATCGGACAAACTTGGCTTCTCTCCTGGGTCCATCGGGATCCTCCTTGAATAGCCGCTGTGGGCATCAAGCAGCAGTGCTTACATTAATCACGAAGCCCCCTGTTCTGAGCACTGTCTATCAATTTCATCCTTACAACAACCTCATTAGGCTGGCACAGTGCTACCTTCACTCTACAGATGCAGAAAACACGGCACAGAGAATCTAGATTTATCTGCCGAGGTCACTCAGTAAAATGGGATCAAACACAGATTCCCACTTAAGCAGCCAGATCTATCCGCTCCTCAGCTGCTAACTGCCAACTGATCTCAAAGAATAACTTTTCAAGTGTTGAACACAGAGCAGGTCCTCAACGAATGGCAGTTATCCTCATTGTTACGGCTACTGCAGAGGCTGTGGTGATTCCTGAAGCCACAAGAGAGATAAGAGATAAAGATGATAAAATTTGGGACATAGAGCTGAAGGTTCAAAGCCAAAAGGTTTTAAGAACACTAACTAATTTTCATGTGTAGATCTGGGCACACACCTTAAGAAACTGGAATTCATATTTATTTATGAGGTATCCCCTACTTCTTCTTAAAAAGAAAAGCAGCAAAATAGCATGGTACAGTTCTTCCTTCATTCATCACATGGTAACTTCCAGCTGTCACCTATCACCACTGACCTGGGCATCAGGATGGTTCCCAAAGGGGAAGCAGAGCTAAAAAGGACAGGACCCTGGTCACGAGACAGGTGAGTGCCTTGCCCCACTGCTATTTTGAGAAGCAGAAGACAAAATCCCTTGCAATGCTTTCCTTTAAACAATCTCAGAGAGAGAGCAATAAAATGTTTCAATCTTTAAAAATAAATTAAAAAGCAAATAAGCCATCTCAGAGAAACTGTGCTGTGTGAGAAAAAAAAGAAAGAGAAAAGATGAGATATACAAACTCAGCTAAAAATCAAAAATTAATCCACAGGCACCAAAATCACTCACACTTGATAAATCTGAAAGCCTGCCTTGTTTCTAAAAGGTGAAACTATGGGGTCCTGGACAGTATAAGGAACTCAGCTGCTATAATTCCTAAATGAAGTGGTGATTTAGGGATGAGGCCAAATTTTAAAAGAATAAGAACAGGATTTTACTCAGGCCTGGTAACTTTATGAGGACATGCTGCACATTTCTTACGTAAATACATAGTTTAATAAGGTCCTCAGAGAGTGCTCTCACCAAAACCCTACGTATCAGGATACTGGGGGAAAAACAACAAAGCCCAGGACTGTGTAGCTCTTAAATCCTTCCTGGGGAACATGCCCGGTTTCTGACCAATACATGTTATCTCGGAGATAATTTTTATGACATGTGTGGCTATTGCCTGTAAATCCCTTTAAGATAAAAAGAATTACCACTGACATTTGAGTTGGAGAAAAGGATTTATATGGCTTGATTACTCAAGGCTATAAAATGTAGAAAAACATAAATAGTTTGGATAAACCCTTAGAGCTTGTTGCAATGGGATTTAACCTATGGGGCCTGTGGGCCAATGTTACGTTTTAGGGAGTCGTCTAGAGGTTATGAAACTTTTCTCTGTAAGCATTACTTGAAACAACAACCTAGATTTATTGACTCAGCAAGGAGCTCTTAAACGGATAGATCTGAATCAAAGCCTTTTCGCAATAGGGCCCCTTAAAGGTAATAGTCAATCCTCATCATTTTGCAACAGACCAATAATGGCTGGAAGAGATAAAAATTATATGACTCACCCAAAGTGATCCCGCACCAGCACCTCAGTATCATCAGGGTCATATTATTCGGGCTTTTTCTCCTCTTCACTCTGACTTATAAAGGATGTCCTAACATCACCCCCATTTTCTAAGTGGGAAAAATGAGCCTCTGAGAAGCAAAGAGCTGTGGGGAGTGTGGGGAGGGTAGGTCCAGAATTCAAACACAAGCCATGTGACCCTAATATCCACATTTGTGACCAACCCACTCCCCTGACTCCTCTCCGGCCCCCGACTCAGGTCTCCAGACCTCCAGGTCAGAGAAGGGCTCCAACCGTCTACAGCTCCAGAGTTTTCCGGTGATAAGATCTGCATGTCCGACAATGGGACCCAGTGTTGTGCTCTGAGAGTTCAAGGACTGAAGGAAGCGGGTCCCCCACCTTGGTTGCAACACTTGCCCTCAGAACTAAAGTAAAAAAAAAGCTGTTAAAACAAATTCTGTGTATCTGTAATCCCATCAGACGGCATCACACCAGAAAATATCTTTAGACTAATGTTTGTAAAATATATCAGATAAAATAGTATCTTCTCAAAATAGTGCCTGAAGCCGCATGTTCTCAGTTTGGACTCTGGTTGTGCACACCCAGAAAGATGCCAGAAAAGTGATTAGATTCCACGCAGTGCGATCCAATGCCCCGCACCGTGCGAACCGTCACACTTCTAGAACCAACAAATGGGTTTTCCTGCTGAATGTTTTCACCTCTGTTAAGTTCTTGGTTATTCCCTATTAGTCTGTAGGGTATTCTGCCTCAAATCCTGATGCAGGAAAAAAAATAAAAATTGAGATGCTGAAGCAAAGATGATGTCCAGACAGAGTCAGGTTTTGTTCACATATGTATTTTAAATATAGTCATATATTTAAATTTACACATGTAAATACCAATAGGCAGTGATGGTAAGTATATATAATTAGACGTCTTCAGAATCATAATGCATGTAGTCTAAAATTTAAGGAGCTCAAAGTTCTAAACCAAACATAAAGACAATATCAGTGCACAGAGTAAATAACCTAGGCAATAAAATCAGCTTCTAATTACTTCCCTGTGCTGTTGTCATTCAATAAGGTACAGATAAGAGAACACTCATGACATTTTTACTTTTGTAAAGCACCTCCACCATCCCCATAATCTGAAATAGCACTTTACAAATGGGGAACCAGTGAAAGTTAAATAGAAATTCAGAGAAAAGACAGACCTGTTGAAAGATAAAACTCAAAGCATAGGAGGAAAGCACACCCCTCCCAGAAGGAGAGCTTGAATGATCATGACCGCACACGACGTCCCACAGGCCTGACTTTGAACTTTCCAAGAGAGGTTAAAAAAAAGACGAAGAGTCAAAGAGGCAAATACCCAGGAAGGACTCCAACCTCAGAGGGCTTGGTCCAGATCGGAGGAAGAAGGATCCTTGAAGGAAATGGAATGAAGATGAAAAGGATGGAAAAGAGCCAGCATAGAGTGCAGAGTTGAAAGCACTATCCAGAGGGAAAACCCAGTTTTAACAGCTTTCTGGACTGGAAGGGAATTGCTGTAAGAGGATCTCACTGGACTTACAAAAAGGAAATTTATATATATATATATATATATATATATATATATATATATATATATATAATTTAAATATGTATATGAAAAATTTTTTTCTAGCTTTTCCCAGACTTAAGAATTTTTAGCAGGGACATTTAGAAGTTTTAGAACCCAAGAGACTTTTCATTTATTTTATTCATGACTCTGGTTACAAAGATCATCTTTAAAAATAAACAGAATGGGGGAGAGAGGCGGTGCCTGGGTGGCTCAGTGGGTTAAGCCTCTGCCTTCACCTCAGGTCACCATCTTAAGGTCCTGGGATCGAGTCCTTCTTCGGGCTCCATGCTTAGGGACAAGCCTGTTGACCCTCACCCTCTGCACCCCCTGCTCATTCTCCCTCTCTCTTAAACAAATAAAAATTTTAAAAATAAATAAACAAGATGGAACTGATTTTAAAGGATGTATTTAGAGACTGTACAGGACAATGGTTAAGAAGGCCAGTGCCCAAGTTGCCTGGGTTTAAATTTCTAGTGATGTGAATGAACATAGGCAGGCTATTTAATCTCCTGTGCCTCGATTTCCCAATCTGTTAAATGGAAATATTAATGGCATCTGCTTCATCAGATTGCTGTGAGGATCAGATGAGCTGGGAGACACAGAGTGATATCTAAGTATTGACTTTTATAATTAGTTCAACACATTTTTATGAACCGCTTATTAACATAAAATGCGGAGCTAAGTGCTCCATAGGTAGAGTATTTCTCGCCCTCACAAGATAACAGAGGGGAGCAGGGCAGACAGAATTAACGTATATAAAGGAGTAAATGAAAAAAGGGCACACGGCACACAATATTAGGAAATCATTACTGGTTTTCTTAAGTGTGATTCTTTTCTAGATGCACAGTAAGATATGCAGGAGAAGGTCCTGATCCTCAGAAAACACAAACTGATTTATTGGGGGATGAAGGGGCATGATGTCTGTCATTCACCTTCAAATTACCTCACAAAGACACAGACCATATATGTAAATGTATACATATAAAGCAAACATGATAAAATGTTAATCACTCGGGATAGAAGGAAGGAAGGAAGGAAGAAAGGAAGGAAGGAAGGAAGGAAGGAAGGAAGGAAGGAAGGAAGGAAGGAAGGAAGGAAGGAAGATCCAGTCCTGGCTCCGAATCTATCACATTCTGTGCACTTGAGATACTTCCAAATTTGTCTTAACAATGTGGCTGATAGGAGAAGGATCCTGGAGACACAGGCTTTTTAAAGTAAAGTGCTCTATAAACATTCTTTTCTACAACCAGCACCCAAAGAGCAAGCCAGGGGGAGGGGCTACTCTAGAAATGCCAGCCCAGCCTCCGCTCCCACTAAGAGGCTCCAAAACACAGCAATGAGTCCCTCAGAACTATAATTAAAGCCCCTTTTTCCTGGTTCATCTTCAGGGAAGGTAAACCTCTGAACAAAAGTCTTCGTGCAAAGACTGCTGGGAAATCCGTCTTCATCATTTTAATTCCAGATCATCACTTTTCCTGTAGGCTTTATCTAGGCAGTATGGAGGAAGTGACAAGCCACCGGATGAAAAAGAAGGCTCCCTAGACAATCTCGGGATGCCAGCTTTCAGCTGCCCTCTGTGGGCTAATGTGTCCTGTTTGGACTGGGCCCAGACTTCTGCCCCAACCTTCGGGCTCACACAGAACTGCTCAGGTGACGTCCTTGTCTGGATGCCACCAAGGCCCCTCCAACTCAACACGTCCAAAACAGAACACGTCTCTTCCGCATTTCTTTTTCTTCATGAATAGCCCAACCCACCGTAGAGTGAAAGATGGCAAAAACGTGCCCTCCTCTCCCCCGCCATCTATAACCCACCCACCTCAGCCTCCCTCATTTGACCTCTCAAGTTCCCCCCCTCCCCTCCCACCCATCCACATCTATCCCCTGGACTTCTGCAACAATCCCCAAACTTCTCTCCTTATTCCCACTCTTGTCCTCCAATCGATACCCATCCTTTGGTTTAACAGTAATCGTTACTAGGAAAACAATAATGATGAAACAGATAATATGGAATAAGCACAGAGCCAGGCACTGAGCCGAGGCATCATCTCCTTTAATCCTCATTGTCCCTCTTTAGTGGGCAGCATCATTTACAGACCCAGAAACGGAGACAGGCAGAGGTATGAGCTCATTCGGCCACAAGAGGGGGCTGGTGAGTAAGTGGAGGAGCCAGGCTCCAGATCAAAGTCCTTGGCTCCCCATCAGGATGAAAATGAAATGCCCCATCCCGGCCCACAAAGCCCCCCGGAAGCCCTGCACACCTCAGCCTGCCCTCACCTACTTTCTTCCTCTTTATCCTCCCTCATTGGTGATGCTGTCAACTCCGCCCTCCCCACTCCCTGTCCTCATTCAGGGTCTCCCCATGTGGGCAGCCCCCCCCCACCGCTCCCCAAGACTGACCAGCTTCCATCTGTACCTCTTCAAGTCCTTAGTCCTGCTGTCATTACTACTTATCTGCGTCCGCGCCAGGGGAGGGGCCATCCCAGCTTTGCTAACACTTAAGACCCAGCACCCAGCACAGTGCCTGGCATATAGGAAGTGTTGAGCCACCTTTAGCCACTAGAAAAATGGAGCAAAAGCAAAACTCCTGGGTCCTACTTCATAGGCCATCCCTTATTACTGGTGTGATTTTTTTTTTAAATACTGAGCTAGCTTTTTAAAAATTTTTTTAATTATTTGTTTTAGAGAGGAAGAGAGAGAGAGAAAGAGAGGCAGAGGGAGAAAGAGAATCTCAAGCACGCTGCAGGCTAAGCATGGAGCCCAACACAGGGCTCGATCTCACAACCCTGAGATCATCATCTGGGCGGAATTAAAGAGTCAGACATTTAACTGAGCTACCCAGGCACCCTACTGTGTGATTTTTGTAAGTCACTACTTCTATAAGCCTCTGCAGCTTCATTTTAACTTTCTGGTGGCAATCAAAACAATTAAAAAATAAGCAATTTGGAGTTTTCAAAACTCTTTCACAAAATTCCTATTTGTACGTGAAATGCCCCTGCGAAGTCTGTTGGATCACCATAGCCCATGTTTAGGAGGATCCAGGAGAGGGGAATTAATGATTTGCTGTGGATGATCAGCTGGTGACCCTGAAGCCTGCCCTTGACCATAAGCACAGCCCACAGCCACTTGGGTAACAATGGATTAACCCAGGGCATAGCACCGCTGTGAAAACCTGCAACATCCTCTATGTGCAAGTGACATGGGTGCTGCTTGCTCAGCACTCAACCCTTCCAACATTTCCAGGTTTTCCCATTTGCATCAGAGACTTAAGGGGAAGGTCAAACTCATCAAATCCCCTGAACTCCATTGTCATGGTAACCCGAGGCTGGCCACGGCCTCCAGCTCCTCCCCCTGCCCAGGTGAGCAGAAGCTAGGGGACAGGATTCACATTTTTAATTCGTTTCTTCAAAACATTAAAGTGCAGAAGGGGCTGCAGATCGCCAGTGCCACTCCTGGCCACCTTGCGCCTCAGGTCACCTGGGAGGTCAGTGCCTTTCAGTAACTGCTCAGTGGCCCCCTCCAGCCTCTCAGCCAGGGACAGTGGAGGCTAATGCGGCAGACAGAGACGTTTCCTGACGCTCAGACTCTGCACTCAATCTCTGCAGAGGACGTACAACTGTACTTCATGTAGTTGTGAACATCTCAGGAGCTCACATGCTGGTTTAAAGCGAAAAAACTCTCTAATAGCAAGCTATTCTTACAACATTAAAGTTTAAAGTAATCGCTTCCATAACATCCCCCCACGCAGAAATGAGAACTTCCTTTGAGTCCAAAATCTTTCCTTGCACGCTAGCTGGATAGCTATGATTCTCTGTCTGCTCCTTCAGATCAAGCCACTCTAAAAGTAAAACTTGGTTAAAATAAAAGCTCAAAAGATGGAGCTTTCCAGATAACTCTGAAGTTTCTAAGATGGTATAAAGTTGATTTACAAATAAAAGCAGGTGAACTTTATGTTGAACTATTTTTTTATGTGGGACGACTGGGTGGCTCAGTCAGTTAAGCATCTGCCTTCAGCTCAGGTCATGATCCCAAGGTCCTGGAACTGAGCCCCGCGTCAGGCTCCCTGCTCAGCAGGAAACCTGCTTCTCCCTCTCCCTCTGCTTGCTCCCCCTGGCTTGTGCACTCTGTCTCTGACAAATGAATAAATAAGTTTAAAAATATATATATTTTTATGTGAACTGGTATCAAAAATGAGTTTGAAAATTTTAATGTGAAATTTAGGAAAAAACTTATAGTTATTCATTATATTGTATTTATTGTTTTTCAATGTATAAATAAAATCACAGAAATTCCTAGATTATGTCTAATATTCAAACATTTTGTAAATAAAATAAGAAGTTCTCTTGTATAGATTTTTTCAGAAATTTAAAGCTGATCAAAGTAGTTTAAGATTTAAAATGGAAAACAAAAGGGATTCCTTGGCAATAATATTTACCTTCTGGACACTGGCAGGTGAATCCACTGAGATTAGAAACACATGTTGCTCCATTTCTGCAAGGGTCTAGGACACAATAATCAATCTTGGATTGGCAAAGCTCTCCGGTATAACCTGAGTAAAACAAGAGAGATATTTTATAGAATGTGTCACTTCAAAACCACAGTGAATTGCCCCAGGAATCGATGGAGTCCACTCGTATCCACCCACCAAAAACAACAGCTCTGAGCTGAAGAGTTTCCTAGCCACTCTGGTTTCACAAGGAGAAAAAAAATCATTGCAGTTTAGAATTGTAGTTCAAAATCATTTTCTTTACAAAAGGCTTTATTGCAAGGACTTTTCTCCAGCATTAGCTCTGCATTTTATTTTGAAATACTAGTCAGAACCTTCAGAAACAGAGGAATCCCAGGTTCTTTCTGACATAGGGCAAAACACAATCTACAAAGTTCTGCTTGACCTAAGCAAGATGGCCACTTTCCCTAGGTCATCCTAATAACTATTTTTTTTTTTAAAAAAAGCATTAGGAAAAATGCTAGGTATTAAAAAAATTTTAATGTACATTTTACAACTGGAAGAACACATCTGTGTTAATGTCACGCCCCATCCCCTCATTTTAAAGATAAAGAGACTGAAACACTCATAATGTTGAGCACATTAATGTATTATTCTTAATTTTATTTTAATCACATCTGACTCACTAAACCCGCTGTGAAGGAAGACTCCAGTGGTGATTTCACTGGACAGTAACATAACCATACATGAGCAGTGAGGAAATAAGGACTTCCGTCTATCAGATCGCAACCAGAAAGCTTTTTAAAAAAAAAATCCAAATTCTTTATTAACTTTGAAAACAAAGCCTGCCAGAGAGGCAAGTTTGAAAGAATAATATACCAATATGTTCCTCTGAAAGTAAAAAATGGTCAGGAAGGAAAATTTGAAAAATATAAGATGTCAAATACAAAGAGGAGTTGCCCTTAATTCTGCAATTTGAGTGACAGAACTCTTAATAATTTGGAGATAATTCTAACCCCAAATTTTTATGCACGGGTATTTTCTAAACAATTATAATCATACTGTAACATTTTATACCTTCCTAGGATGTACACTAGGTTCATAAAAACTCATCGCTCTGAATTATTAGTTTTCAAAGACTGTCATTAACACTTGAATCTGAGATTTGCAAAAATAAATCAATGATATTAAAAGGGAGATGATTTGCCTGAGCTTCAGTTACTGCCCAAACTAGAATGAAACACAGATTGTCGATGTGGAAGCATTTATTGGCAACCCCACTCTTCCCTCCATGCTTTAAAACAGTCCAGGAAATGCTCACTAATTAGCAAATATGATAAGATGAGTAAAATATTAGTATAAACTAAAAAACAAACACCAGGACAAAAAGCTATTTCAAAATTGCAGACAGGTGGCTCCGTTGGTTGAACATCTGACTCTTAATCTGGGCTCAGGTCATGGTATAAGGTCATGAGATCAAGCCCTGCAACAGGCTCCATGCCCTGCAGGGAGTCTGCTTGAGATTCTCTCTCCCCCTCTCTCTGCCCTTCCCCCAATCTCTCTCTCTAAAATAAATAAATAAATCTTTTTAAGAAAATTGCAAGACAGGGGCGCCTGGGTGGCTCAGTGGGTTAAAGCCTCTGCCTTCGGCTCAGGTCATGATCTCAGGGTCCTGGGATCCAGGCCCACATCGGGCTCTCTGCTTGGTGGGGAGCCTGCTTCCTTCTCTCTCTCTGCCTGCCTCTCTGCCTCCTTGTGATCTCTCTCTGTCAAATAGATAAATAAAGTCTTTAAAAAAAAAAAAAAGAAAATTGCAAGACAGAATATCCTAATAGGATTATATTATATTAATTTATCTTCAAACAACAGCTCTAAACTCAGACCGAGGAGGGCACACTGTTTTTAAGGGTGCTTGGGTCGCTTAGTCTGTTAAGCATCTGCCTTCAGCTCAGGCCATGATCCCAGGGCCCTAAGATCAAGTCCCACATTGAGCTTCCTGCTCTGTGGGAAGCCTGCCTCTCTCTCTGCCCCTCCTCCCACACAGTCTCTCACTCTCTCTCTCTCAAATAAATAAGGAAAATCTTTTGAAGAAAAGAGTGCTACAAATAACTTTTTGATTAAAAATAGTAGCTGGGGGCGCCTGGGTGGCTCAGTTGGTTGGGCAACTGCCTTCGGCTCGGGTCATGATCCTGGAGATCCGGGATCAAGCCCCACATCAGGCTTCCTGCTCCGCGGGAAGCCTGCCTCTCCCTCTCTCAGTCCCTCTGTTTGTGTTCCCTCTCTAGCTGTGGTTCTCTCTGTCAAATAAATAAATAAAATCTTTAAAAAAAAATAGTAGCTGGTATAATAGAACACTTCTTTTTTCTTCTACACATTAACTCATCCTCAATGCAAACTCTAAGGTCAGTACCATAATTATGTCCATTTTACAAATGAGGAAACTGAGGACTAGAAAGTTTAAGTAATTTGCACAAAGCCACACAGGGAGTCAAAGTCCTGAACCCAAACCGTCCAATGTGTCACTAGGCCTGAGTCAACCTGTGTCACATCCTCAACAAACATGTATTTACCATGAAGGGAAAATAAGATAAAATGTATATATAGACATATATATGGAGACAAATGTAAAGTAAGCACCATGGCTATTCTTGGGCTTACCATAGTGTGTGTGTGTGTGTGTGTGTGTGTGTGTGTGTGTGTGTATACAATTACAAATGGTGGATTCCTCGAGGCAGGTGTGCTCACAAGACACAGACTCATGAATCCTGCCCTCAGAAAAAAACAAAAATAGTGACCACTGAATCACACAAAAGCATGAATAATAGCCAGAAGCCAATTAGACATCATCTGTAAGAGGTGTATGTGTCTCTACCAGACAGGAAGAATATGAGAATTCAGAATTCTGTGAGCTTCCCAATTCTTTAGAGAAAATATAAAAAATCCCATTTTTAAACTTTTGACTTGGGAATTTTAAACATACCTAATCATAGAAAGACTACTATATAACCCTCACATATCTACCATCTAACTTCAACAATTAGTTCCCTCATATTTTTATATTTTCCCCCTTGGGGGATCTCCAAGCAAATTTCATTTTACCTGTCAAGACATCAACACGTATCCCTAACTAAAGGAACAGGTTTTTTGGTTTTTTGGTTTTTAAAGAACACTTTTAATGGCCTCTTTAATGTTTGGTCCCAGTTATAAATTAATTAACACTTTAAATGACATCTAGTAATTTCAACAACTTCTTTTTAAGAGCCACATTGTCAAATAACACAAAAATCTTCCCATTCATTTAATTGTCTAGTATCCAAAAGATCTAATAAGTTATAACTATAAGCAAGGTGAATCTTAAGTGCTGTTAGGTGCTCCCATATTTACATATGCAAGTTTAGATTTCACCAGTCCTTAGTGGTGGAAACTCTAAAGTCTTGCACTGCTTGAGTTGATTCAGTACAAGAAATTTGTTACTCGAATGCCAGCAGTCCTCTCAATGAGGAACACAGGTCAGGGGCCAGTCGCTACATCATAGCTTTTGGTCCCTGAGTTTTAAGCTTTCTATAAAACATTTTTTTTTAATATGGGAAACATGGAAATATAAAGAAAAAGATTATGTGTAATTAGCTAGATCTTTAATATATATGTATATTAATATGCCTCTGGGTCCAACATAACTAGAAATGAAAAACAACAAAGGAGTGAGGGAGGAATGGGAGAGGGAGGCGGGGCTGAGATTATGGGATCCTTAGCTGCCAAATCCTTAGCTGCAGGTGACCAGTTGGTCACCTACTGGCAATAACCAGCCTGTGGGGCTGCTGAGCTGTAATTCAGGACCTCAGGCTTGTCCACACCTGGCCAGGCACCATTGGCCTCAAGGCAGGTGCTGGTTGGAAGGTCCAAGACTACCATGATTGACTGTATTGATCCTACTAGTCAACTAAAGCCAGATCTGAGAAAGGACAGGCAGAGGACAAGGTACAATGAGTATCGTATAATTGGCTTAAGGGACCTTTAAACACCACTGAGTCATTTCTTAGACCCTCAGAGAGCAGAGACTTACCTATAGTTGTCAGACAAATCCCTCATATTAATCTATATATAATACTCTGAACTGCATATCTAAGGCACACACAAATTACCTTTCATGTACGTTTTGTTTTCTTTGACACCACAGCGGGGGTGTCAAAACTAAATAAGAGAATGGTAGGAATTTAAATTTTATAGGACCATTAAGGCTTTGCCTGGGTTCTTGCTTCTATCCTGCAGGAAGCTGATCTCTTCTTTGGGGAATAAAGTTACCACACTGACTCTGGGCACTTCCTTACCAAAGCAGCGCCAGTGGATGAGAAAGGTGAGGCGTGGTCATTCCGTGCCTGTTAGAGGAGAATTTGCTCTCACACACACAAACAAATGGGTATTTCAGGGCTTAAAGATCAATGTCGTAAGTTCCCAAGGGGAATGTTGTGAAGACACGAAGAGAAACCCACATAAGGGCCCAGAAGTATGCAGGAAGGCATGAATGCCAGTTAGACTTCCCTAAAAATCCACAACAGAGACAAACCTCTGCAGGTTCCCAAAGGAAGAAAGTCTAGACTTAACTACCAAGGCAAGAATCTGTAACTGCCTTCATTTCTTTCCTGCGAACTAGCCCGTTCTTAGCCAAACCCCAAGCGTTCACGGACCCCTTCCAATTAATGTCACCACCGAGTGAGGCTTTCAGGTTGCCTGGTTCCAGGCAGGGACTTAAGCCAGGCTTCCCTCAGCCCGCGTCCTCAGCCCCACTCCTGCTTTCCTCCAAACCATCCTACAATCCATGCGGGAGTAGCCAGAGAGAGCTTTTCAAGACAAAAAGTATATATTCTATGGCTCTTATACTTAAAGCCCTCCCCAGGCTTTACAAAGGGCGGGGCACAAAACCCGACCACGTGACTCCGGGCCGTAAAGGCCCCACGTGACCTGGCCCCGCCCCCTGCAGCCCCTGCCGCTCCTCCCGCGCACCGGGGCCGGCAGCCCACCCGCGGCCCTTCTGGTCCTCACCTCCAGACTTCGCTGGGGTGTTCGTGCTGTGGCCTCGGGACCACGCAAAGACGTAAGAGGGATACGGCGCACAGTAAGTGCAGCTGTGGTCCTGCTCTCCAAAGAGAAAGGTGACGCGAACTTGAAACTGTCATGTAATGAGAAACTCCGGAAGAAAATTAGCAACAAATTGAGGGAGGAGAAGGGGAACCACAGGAGATGCCGCGCGGTTTCCTCCACAAAAGCAGGAAGTGAGGGCGGGAGAAGACAGTGGTCTCCAGCACCAGGCGGGGAGACCTGAAGTCCAAGCACAGAGGGAGGGAAGTGTGCTACAGACTCAAGGGGATGCCTGTCCCTCTGCCGCCCCCCCCCGCCCCCCGCTCCGCTCATGTTCCCTCGCCAAATAAGTAAATAAAATCTTTTAAAAATAAATACATAAAATAAAATAAAATAAAATAAAATAAAATAAAATAAAATAAAATAATAAAAAATAAAATAAAACCAGGTTAAGTTGTCTCTTGAATCCAGGGGTTGAGCCCTATGAAATCAACCCCATCTCCAACCCCATTTGGAGATACGGACTACCGTTTACTGCCGCTGGAGACAATAAAGGAGAAGGGTGGCCTCAGTGTGACCTGAAAATTGCCCTGGATGCCCAGGTTTAGAGAGACAGCCAAAAATCTCATTCCCAGAAACAACCTCTATCCTCTGAGTGCGGGCTCTAATTCATCTGGGTCAGGTACTGCAATTAGCCGAGGGCAACACAGCTCGTCCCTTCATGGTCTGAGTCTTTTAACCCAGAAAGAGGCAGAGCCGCACACCGATGGCGACGGAATGGAGACGCGATGGCCGAGATCAAGCCCTGGCCTCAGCCCCTGGTGTCGGGTTAGGCTAAGCTGCACGCCCGGGTGTGCAGAGAACGGGCCGTGATTAGGACACTGCGATGCATGAGAGAGTCTCTCGATAGCAAAAATTACAACAATACAACAATTACAACAATAACTGAATAAATGATTTTTGATGTATAAGTTTAACTGAAAGATCGGGCTAAGCCGATCTTTCACTGAGATGTTCCATGGAGCTTGAGAATCACTATTATTTACGTTTATTTAGTTCCTGCACGGTAACAAACACAAAAGATAATTTCAGATAGTCTTCCCTGTGCATGAAAGCCACCTAGACCATCAAAAACTGGAGTCCCACCATTGCATGGAGTGTTCCCTCTGACGCTACACCCTCCCATGACCACCCCTCCCATCAGCTGAATCTCGGCCCAGAAATCACCTGCTCAGACCTCAGGCCTCAAGTCCTTCTTTCCTCTTCATCTAGCGCTTACCCCCACTTGAGATGACATGCATAGACTTGTTACCTCCCCTCTAGAAGGTGAGCAATGGGAACAGGACTTTGTCCTGGAGTATCCTGTTGTTCCCCCAGAGTTCCTTCAAACTCCCTCACATTATATTTATTACCCGAAATGCTTTCCTTCCTTGGTTTCCTTTTGAGAACAAATTCCCTAAGAATCGGGACTTTGTCTTGTTAATCTCTGAATCCTCAACACTGAAACACTTCCTAGCACAAATGAATCAACTGGCTTAAAGCTTTTGCCCTCAAATCAACTACACCTTGCAAGTTAGTGTTAGCCTCTCCTTAGGCAATAATGCTAGAACAGCATGGGCAAAATGTGCTGCTTACTTTTTTCCCTAGTGCACACTGAAATAAACATGTATTCTCAAAAAAAAATGTTCGATCTAAAATCTCTTTGTAGGGTAACTCTATTTCTAATGTCTTGAGGAACCTCCACGCCATTTTCCAGAGTAGCTACACCAGCTTGCACTCCCACCAACAGTGTAAGAGGGTTCCTCTTTCTCCACACCCTCACCAACATCTGTTGTTTCCTGCCTTGTTAATTTTTGCTATTGTAACTGGTGTAAGGTGGTATCTCATTGTGGTTTTGATTTGTACTTTCCTGATGGCTAGTGAGGTTGAACATTGTTTCATGTGTCTGTTAGCTATTCTTATGTCTTCTCTGGAGAAGCGTCTGTTCCTGTCTTCTGCTCATTCCTTGATTGGATTATTTGCTTTGGGGTGTTGAGTTTAAAAAAGTACTAAGGAGGGCACATCTTGTGATGAGCACTGGGTGTTATAGGCAACTAATGAATCATTGAATACTACATCAAAAACGAATGATGTACTATATGTTGGCTAACAGAACATAATACATTTTTTTTTATTTAAATAAATAAATAAATAAATTCACCTTGTGTTCTGCAATGAGTACTTCCAATCTGGGAGACACTGCAATGGAACAATGGCTCTGCTAAAGCGTTCCCCCCCCCAACCACTCCTCTGACCCCATCAGTCAGACTGGGACGGATGGAGAGCTATGGCGATCCTCTTCTGAACTTCAGAATTGCTTCTCCAAGAAGTGTTCAGTGCCTTCAACAGGTGCCTGTGACACAGCAAACCAATAGACCTAAACCAGGCTTCTTTCCTCTGCAGCAGCCCTCAGCAGAATTTAATCCCCTACATCGGTGGGTCTCCACCAGGGTGAGTCACCCATCAGGGAACAGTTGATAATGTCTGGAGACGCTATGTATTGTCACACCCCTGGACCTACTGACATCCTACAACACACAGGACGGCCCCCTACAACAAAGTATGATCCGGCCCCAATTGCTCCTCACGCCAGAGGTGAGAAACCCTGGTTTAGGTCAATGAGAGCTTGGTCTTTCAGACTGAACACACTTGTTTTTATCCCAACGCCTCTTATCTTCCCTTAAACAGAAACCAATCCTTTCAAAGCAGGGAAAAAGAACCTTCAGGAGGTTTTTAAAAATCAGAATCCTTAGGAATATTTATAACCTCTAATGAATTAAAATAAACTACTTGAGTCTAAAAGCTTTGTTACTGAGGAATGAATAATTGTGACATTCAATGAATAAATAAAATAATTGGTTCATAAATAGGTGACTATCGGAAATACTGATCTCTCCTATAAGGGAACAAAGGGAGGTTTTACTGTTTCTTTGGAGAACATTCTACTTCAACAAAGAGGATAGAAGAAAGTTATGCCTTGGGATATGTAATAAGGATGCTTTTCAAGGACATATGGGACGCCTGGCGAAGCTCTAAACTCTAAATGGAGGCTTAATGCTTTTAAGACACCTGACTGTGAGAAGCGATGTCAGGTGAAATAAATCCCGTGTACGAAGGAAAGGCTGGCAGATGGTAGAGAAGACCAGGAACCTTTAAGGAAACACATTGAACACAATAATCCATTCAGATCACATTTGGCCTAATGCAGACTTGGAGCATTTAATTTTATACTACTTCATATTTAAGCAGAAAATATAATTTAAAATTTATCAGTGTAGAGAGAGAAAATGGCCAAGTTTTCCTGTGAATATCCAGAGGGTTTAGAGTAAAACCACACCCTGTTAGTGTCCTGTGATCGCCAGCAACATAACCCAAACCCTGTGCCTCGGCATCCCCACATCACTGCGCCTCGGCACCCCTACATCACAGTCTATGCCCGCTGTACTCTTGAAATGGAGGAAAGCCTTCTAGAGGTCAATGATAAATCACAAAGAAGCATGTTAGCTAAATGAATCAGGCTATTAAAAAAACAAGGCAATCCATCAGGTGTTTTTCTAAACATCCTCTTTCCCCATACAACTTTTTGTATATGATATTTACTTCATGATTCCTTTACTGAAATAAAAATATTCCTCTGTATGGCTCTGACTCCATGAGATAGAATCTAATTGTTTCTTTGGAGAGCTGTCCTGAAAGCTTCAAGGTGGGAATTGTGGTGGGAGCTATTTTTAACATCCCTGGTCTTTTAATAGCCCGGCTGTGCAGTGAGGGAATCTGCTAGATTTGTACTGATTGTACTGAAAGCCTAATGCTACAGGGAGAACCCACCAGCCTCAGCTCCTGCCCTTGGGGATCAGAGCCCACCCCCACTGAGAGGGAGTGCCTAATATTAGCACACTGAAGCACGAAATAAATAGCAGGAATCTGTGGGTCATCTAGACATTCAATCTTGGAGGCATCCAATTTCAAAGTCAGAAGGCAGGAATTATTTAACAGAAAAAAAGTGAGATCTGCTGGCAGGTGAAAAACAAGTACATCTGAACAAATGCAAACATGATTTAAAAACCAAAAGCAAAGAAAGGAAGATATAGGAGGCCCATCTGTGTAAGGCAATCAATAAAATATAATTAAAATCGGAATGTGTAATAGGAAAGCATGAAAGGAAGCTGACATCCAGCATGAGTTAGGAAAATTCATCCCCAGGTGAGAAAGTAACCACATCTAATAAGCAGAGGCAAGAGGCACAGTGAAAAGGACAGTGGCTCCCAGAGTCAGAGGTCAGGGAGAGCCATAAAAGATCAGCTGAGTAGCTCATCAAAGGACTGACTTTGACCTTCATGTCCCCCCTGGGTGAGATATGGAGAATGACAATACCTGGCTTCCAGGATGGTCGTCCTGACCCAATGAGACCCACCCCAAGCAGCAGGAGCCATTCCATCAATCGTATGGCCTTGCATCACGCCTGGTACATTGCAGGTATTTTTGAATAAATGGAAAATTTATAGTTTTTTTTTTTTTAACACTGCCAAGCAATATGCCAATATTATTGGCGCTCTCGGTACTTAACAGGCGGTTTAGACCAGCAGTGCTCCAAGTGCGATTCCCCAGACCAGCAACAGGCAGCATCACCGGGGAACTTGCTACAAATATCACTGCACCAGCATCTTCCCAGACCTGCAGAATCAGAGACCCCTGGGAAGGGGTGGGGAGGCATACAGGCTGCAGTCTGAGTTTTCAGAAGGCCTCGAGGTGATTCTGATAGAAGGTACATGCTAAAGTCTGAGAACCACTGATCTAGAAAACTAAGAGCGTTTTTTCTTAAATATCAAATGCTAATATTATTCATTTAAGAGTTGTACATATGACACAGATTACAAAAGAAAGAGATCAAAGAGTGAAAGTCAAATATTCTATTAAAAAGCTTTTCCTGACTATACTGTTGGCACGGGTAGTTTTCTTTTTGCGATTGGGAGCCCCCAGACTCAATGACTGTGCCTGTCACCACGTTGTTTCCGGATCTGCTTTCCTATTAAAGAGCAGGTGTTGATTTTTTCCCCCCAGCCCCTACCACAAAGCTGGGGGCCCTGAAGGCACTCGTTCTAAAGTAATCAATGACTACGTAAGCACCATGCATTGTTATTTCTAAAATAATCTTTTTCGTTCCATTTCCCTAGAACCCAAATAAGAAATCATATATAGACCAAACTAAGTATGACACTGAGGGGTCCTAATCTGGTGATTACAGAGTGGGGGTGCCTGGGTGTCTCGGTCATTAGGCGTCTGCAGGTCGTGATCCCTTTGATCTTCAGGTCCCACGTCTGGCTCCCTGCTCAGCGGACAGTCCACTTCTCCCTCTGCCCCACCCTCCACTCATGCTCACACACACACACTCTCTCTCTCTAATAAATAAGTAAAATCTTAAAAAAAAAAAAATCCTTTCATTAAGTATGTTCTGATCGCTCCCAAGAGAAACTGAAACCAAAAGGGAGAAAGCATTAAATTAAGAACTTATGCCAAGAGGCAGACAAGTTAAGGGACTGACTTAAAGACATTTATCAGTTGAATTCTATGTCTGTATAATAAGCCAAACTATACAGAAGGTATTCATTCTTCGAGGAAGCATTTTTGTGGGTGAAAATTCACAGCCGGGAGTCTAAAAGACACTGAGAAGCAGGCGCTGCTCGCTCCCACTCCAGAGGAAGAGTGAAGTCGCGTTTCCCAGGAAACAATCCAACACACAGTGTGAGCCTAAGCGGGGGCCACAGTACGGAACCAGACACATCCAGAGGCCCTGACGGCAGGTAGGGGACGAAGGTGGGGCTGGGGCCCCCAATCCAAACGCTGAGGAGCTGGCGTTCCCAACGTGGCATCTTTGAAGGTTTCTGAACAGAGTGCAGGCATGGGAAGGGGTGTCTTGGACTGGTCATTTCCTGTTCTCATTTGCTTCGGTCTGGGTCTGGGTGGGGGGAGAGCTTAGCTCTCCTTCTTCTTCCCTGGCATAGGTGCTGTGGTAGAGACAAAAAGAGGGGACTCCAGACGGGTCGGGGCATAGGCACAGCCTCTGGGGAGAGAGTGAGAATGGCAGTGACCATCCCTCTCATCTCTTACTAGCATTAGAGGCTGCAATAGTGTGGATCCACCATTCTGTGCGTGTGTGTGTGTGTGTGTGTGCACTGTGTGTGTGCACTGTGTGTGTGTGTGCGGGAGTGTTCTCTCTAACTCCCACAAGGCTGAGACTTGTTACTCTATCTCACAGGCAGAAAAACTCGGGGCTCAAGGGAGCAAGGTAGAGGCGGTGAGCCGCTCAGCCGGGGATCAAAGGCAGCACCACGGACTCCAACCCCCGCATTTCTTTACTGCTCATATGTGTTTTATTTCCTTTTCATGAGGCTTGTGGGAAAACACTGAGAGCCCAGCAAGGCCAGCCCCGAGGCAGGAAGGGTGGGCAGGGTGTAGGTCTTAACAGAATGGAAAAGGACGCTCTGGGGGTCCCATGGGGTCCACGCTGGCTCACCAGTCAGGGACAACACAGGGGGCTGAGGCCAAACCACGTGCAGAGGAAGCAGTGGTGGGG
>PITA01018909.1:0-39103 GCA_004023965.1 Spilogale gracilis | reverse complement strand
TCGGTGACTGTCATGGCCATGGCCGTGTCCTTCACCCATACCCATCAGAGCTTGCATTCTTTGCCTGATGGTTTTCTCCGGCCTCCTAAGTGTGCGTTGCCTGCGTTTGTGGTAGACCAGAAGTCAGCCGAATGAGTGCTTCCTGGGACAGCCCAGAGCCTGTGACAAATGGGAGCTAGTGGGCCACTATCCCAGATCCCTTACCCCTTGGAGGAGATAATACTGAGGTACCTGATCTATGCATTTTCCCCCAGAACTCCCCTAGGGATGGGATTAAAAAGCCCTTTTCTTACAGTGATAACTGGCTTGCGGACCATCTGGTCACCTTCCCGTCCAAGTGTCACTTCCACACTCCCTGCTGGCTCTCCCCCACCTCACAAATTAGCCCCTTGCACCTGAATCCTGGTCCCAAGAGTCTGCTTCTAGGAGAAGCTAAACTAAGACCCAGATTCTTGGGCACCAAATCCTGGCTTTTCCCATCAGGACACCAGTGCTCCTCTCGCTGCTTTCTACTGTAACGTCTCACCAGGCTCCTGAGAGAGACTCGGGCTGTGTTCTGAAGCTAAGAACAGCCTGTCAGCGCTGTGGTGCATGGCGTGGAGGTGGCGGATGTCTTTCTTTTACTCTGAGGAGAAAGATAACCAACTGGTATTCCCTGATACGTTTTGCCATCCACCCCCCACCCCGATCAGCACTCTTCCTTTTCCATAAAGGGAAGTTGACTGAAATGGAGATGTGGAGGGCAGAGACCCAGGAGAAAAGCCCACTGTCGGAGCCTCTGACAGGGAAGACAGATGGGACCCAGAGAGGTTGTAGAGTTCACCAAGTTGCTGCATTTGTTCTGCACGTTGTCGACATTATGGGAGGGGAGGAAGTGCCATTTCAGACTCTGCGGCAGATGTCATAAATCATGGGAAGTGTGCTGTGGGAAGCCCTCTTTAGACCAGGGGGCCAGGCTGCCTGGCCCCTCGCTCCCCTGGGTTTTACTTTGGTGAAGAGAGGGGGTGCTACTGAGGTGTTGGGGGGGGAATTCCACAACTGCTTTGAACACCCTTGAGCATCAGGGAAACTGAGAAAAGCATGTCAAAATTTACTGAGAAATTTTATCTGCATTTGGCAAAGGTGAACTAGACTTTGCCATGCGAGTGAGGAGGGACTTTTTAAATAAAGCAAGATCTCCAAAATTCATATCCCTGTCCAGAAGCTTCTCTTGTATATCTTGAAAGATATTCAAATAGAAAATGTTGAGGACAGCTTGGCTTTCTTATTTAAAACTGATTATTACAAGTTGACTTGTTCTAACCCAATATGAGAACTGTGTGTGTATGTGCACGCGTGAGGGCAAGTATTGGAAGAAAATATATGAAGGTGAAGGAAAGTGGCATGTAAGGACATTTTCTGAAATACACTGTGTACCCATTTGTATTTCCTATAATATCATTTCTTTATAATTTTACTTATGATTGATGAAACCGCTAATGTAGGAACAGTGTCGTAGGTGCTAGATGCCATTTCCAACAAGAAGCCAAAAAATGGAAGAAAAAAAATGTGGAGGACTATCTGTGTTCCAGGTTGTTACTTGCTGGTGGTTCTGGTGAGGACTAGTACAGAAAGGATAGGCAGATAAGAATAACTGGGAGCACTCATACAAAACGAGGCATGGGATGCATCTCTGGATTGCTCGTTCCCCTGCTCTATGTGTCCTTAGCATGGTTAATTGTGGGCAGGCTGTCATTCTAGCCTTCCTGGGAGGCTGTTCCCAATTGGTTCTTTCACTCTCCGCCATGAGCAAGCCAAGGGAAAAGATTATTCCCAGAACCACAGTGTTCCAGGTTTTCTGAAAGGTCATTGCCACTTTTTTTTTTTTTTTTTTTTTTTTTTAGTAGCTCCCAGCACGGCAGAAACGCTTGGATGTCAACCCTGTCCCTTTAACCACTGCTGCAAGCTGACTCCATTTATTTGAGATAAAACTTTCCTCCTGGTCCAGTAGCATTCAAGGCTGAATTGGCCACGAGACAGAGGACCCTGTGTTCCTAATTATTTCTGGATGAAAAGTCCTGCAGGCAAGTGGAGATCCAGGGCGAGCATGGCCAGGTGGAGCGGTCACCAGTGTGCAGTGGACTGTAGAAATGGACAGATAATTAAATTAAGAGTGCCAGGTGCAGGCATTGAAAAATAACCGTGGGTGTTAATTATGCAGCCCGGCTTTAGAGGCCAGTGTTAGCAGAGGAAATGCCACGGGCCCGTTGGTCACATGGCAGCTTGAAAGGCTTGGGAGAGACACATTCATGATTTCTAGAGAATTTGCCAGCGCTGGCTACTTGGGATTCCGGGGAAGCAAGATTATTTATTAGTTGGAGTGTGTGTGTGTTTTTTCTGTTTTACACTGAGCCAAGGTGGGCACTGGTGTGTGGGGGTGGGCGGGGGGTGAAGTTTGAGCCCCATGGAAATTTGAGTGTAGTGGGGATCGTGGCGGGGTCTGTCCTTTCTGGTTTGGTCCTTCTAGAAAGACGTATGCTCTCTCTGATTTGAAATGATTTTGGCTTTAGGGGTCTGGGGTCATGTGTCCCCATTGGAAGTCCTCTTACAGAGGACAGGCCGATAGCGTGGGGCAGCACGGCTGGGTGCTGGTCTATTGAGAGACAGGAGCCACAGCCCAGGGTCCTTTCTTCCATTTTGGTGAAGTTCTACGTCAGGCTAAAGCCAGCTATGGGGATGCGTGGTGGGGCTGGGATTCGCACAAGGGAACTTTATAAGGTAATGGGGGGATCTTCTGTCTCTTTCTTGGGCCGAGGGTTAGATGTGAACCTTTTTCAAAATACGTGGGATGGACACTTAGAATCTGTGCATTTCATTGCATATAAATTGCTCCCTAATGAAAGACACATGAAAAGACCTGCAAACACTGTGCCTTTCCACGGATTTTGAGCCCTAATGGGTCTATCCCAAATCTCATGTTCATGGTCTATCCCGACCACCCAGGCTTTCGTCGTCCACAGAGTTGTTCACAAAAGCCTCTCATTAGAAGGAAGCTGAATGTAATGCACGGACAGCGCGCTGTGGCCCTCGGGCCAAATCCACTCACCCTCATTTTTGCAGATACAATTGTACTGGAACCCGGCCATGCCTGCTCAGTTATGTGTCCTCTGTGGCCGCTCTCAGGGCACGGTGACAGAGCCGAGCTGCTACGGCACAGGCTGCTGGTCCTCCAGCCTGAAACTCTTACCGTCGGCCCCTTTGCACAAAAGGTGTGTGGCAGTTTGGTCCAAAGGACCGTTTCTTTGGAAGCGTCTCCTGACAGCTGTGTGCGGGCGGAGGTTTGGGGCAGGGGATGCTGTCCTGGAGGGGTCAGGTCTAGCTCTTGAGCTGTGGTCGCAGTGTGGGTAAGTCGTTCTTTGTCCCTTGGGCTTTGCTGGGCGTGCATGGCGCCACGGGTCCACAGTGGAGTACAGCTTGGCCTAGATAGAGTTTCAAAAAAAAGTTTTCTGGGTTGCTGCTTTTAGGGAGGGAGACATAAGTAGAGCCTGGAAACTCTCCGTGGCCAGAGCAAGACTCCTGTTTTAGACCTCTAAGTCTTTAGGGATAAATGACCTCTGCTTGGAAAATGAAAGCCAGCTAATTGATTTTGTGGTCTGGTGAGACCTGATCAACATGACTGACAGTGTTTGTTATGTATGAACTGATGTCAGAATTTGGGTTTGCATTTAGAGCTAAAGAAGCCGTTTTGTTGCAGATACTCTTAAACTGTTGTTTAAAAAAGTTTATGCCCCCTTTTCTCCTTCACTTTCTCCCCAAGCTTAATGCTTGTGACCAGGCAGGCAGTCTCTGGAGGCTCTGGTAATGTGGCACACGGGTCCCAAAACTTAGGCTTTTGTCATTTTGCAATTGCTGTTTCCTTCATCCATCTGGTCTTTGTATTCTGTGGCTACTAGAAGGAAAGAGTTCAGTCTTGGGGAAGAGGGGCTGGTAATTTTTTAATGGAAACAAATGTGAAGTAGATTTTTGTTCTCTTTGAAAATGTGTGTGTGTGTGTATATATATATGATTATATGATACGTTAATGATGCATGATATAAATATGCAAACGATACATATATATGTGATGAATATGTAAATGAGAAATATAATAATGATATAGCTGTGTAATTGGGGCAACGCTTGAATGTTGCATTAGGCTGTTTCTTCATGGCCCCAGGTTACAGGGCTGGGAACAGGTCGGGCAGAATTGACAGAACTGACAAATTGCTGTGTAACCAAGAGGAATTCAGAAACAAGCAGACGAATCTTGAGTCATGGAGACATGTTCCACGGAGTAGAGGATCACCGGTTTGGTCACGTGGTCTGTGCAGTGCACGTTCACTTAGTCACATGTGTCCAGGGCTCACCCTCCTCAGGGTGCTGTGTCTGACGTCAGTGAGGTGAGAGCCTAAGGGTGTGAGCTTACCTCACACACCTCGCAGCTACCTCTGTTAACTGGGAGCCAGTCAAGGATCAGATGCTCAGCAGAATTAAGCCCGCCACTCCTTCGGCTGCACGGTAGTGTCAAAAATAATTAAATCTTTATAAAGTCGTCCCCTCCTCCCTTTTAGGTCGCTGTGCCCAGCAGTGAGGACAGCAGCGCGACCAGTACGCACACACACCTGCCCAACGCAGAATCTCATGGTTGTTTCCTTAAAGCTTTAGATACGGATTTGGGATTGAGGGACGAAATGTGTGTCCCTTTTATAACGTATTTGTTTTGTAAGTATTCTAATAGCGGTGTTAACAATAACCCTGTGATTCGGACACTGGGTAGTATGTATGTGCATTCCTTCATTGAGCCATGCATTCAGTAACTCATCGTTACAGATCCCATTGCCATCTGTCAGGGGCCTTGCTTGGTACTGGGGAGTAAATAGTGAGAGGAAAAAAAAAAAAAAGCTCAGTTCTTGCCCACAGAGACGTTATAGCTTCCTAGGAGAGACAGATAACCATCAAATAATATTGAAATATATGCTTGCCAGTTTAGAAAATTATCATAAATTATTCAGTACAGTAAGATAACACAGTGGGCCTGGGAGTTAGAACATACTTCCCAGAGAAGAAAGTGGCACTGGGGTTGGAATCTACAGGGAGAATTTTGATCACTGAGGGCTGAGGGAAGTTGTGCAAGGGCCCTGTGGTCCGAGGGAGCAGGGCATGGGAGAGGAAGTGAGACAAGGCTGCAGCCCGAGAGACGTGCAGAGTGTAACAGAAGGTGGCTGCAGTGTGGCCGGAGACACTGGCAGTGTCCTGCAGTGCGGGGCTCTCGTGGGTCGTGTTAGGGGGTGGACTGGAGTCCAAGGACGGCGAGCCACTGCTGGAGTGCTTAATCAAGGTGGATTTACAGTGGGAAGATGTCATTTGGATTTACATTTTAGAAAGCTCCCTCTGGCTGTGGTTCTGGTGTGGACCAGAAGGGGGGACTCAGCCTGCAATGATGACTTTCTGTGGGTTTTTTTTTTTTCTTTCACTTTTCCTCTGAGTTATGGGGCTCTGGGGTTATTTGGTCTCTGATGGTCTCAGAGCAGAATAACTGGTGATCAAAAGGTCATAAACAGAAAGAAAGCTGGGGTGGAATATTCTGGAAAGGTACTCTTTGGACTGTGGAATGAGTAGGAATACCATACATCGATAGTAGTGAGCTAACTGGGGGGAATTATGGTGCTAACAGGTAAACTGATGCCTGAAATGATTCCATCCACCAAACCTTGGCCTTAAAGAGTAAGTTCCTGTTTTAAACCAGTTTTTCATTTGATATCCAGAATGAAGTGTAAGAAGTTTTCCTTGGCAGCAACTCTTTAACCATAGGGCATGGGGGAATGATTTCTGACCTTGACATGGTGAGCCAGGCGAAGATCAAATAGGTGAGACCTGGGTGACCCAGACACTAAGTTGGGGGGAGGAGAAGTATAAAAGTGCTTACCTCAGTGTCCTGCACAGTTGTTAGCTGTTATTAATATCAGTACCACTGTTACTAATAGAAATGTCCCGCGTTACTCTTTCACCTTTTACTATTCATTCATTAGTTCATTCATTCATTCATTCATTCATTCATTTCATCCTTTTAACAAACATTATCGAGAGCCAACTATACCAGGTATTATTATAGGCATTGGGGGTGTAGCAGTGAGCAGAAAACTACACTGCAGTCTCCATGCAGCTTACACTCTGGTTCAGGGAGGTGAATGAATAAATAAAAGCCAAATAAATAACTGCATTAGCTGGCTGATGAGAATAAGAGCTGGGAAGAAAAATAAGGCAGGAAAAGAGGCTAGAGAGTGATGGATGAGACAGTTCAGGCAGCCCCTCTGAGCCAAGAACAGAGTAGAGGGTGTGGACTCTGACAATGTCTAGGGAAACTGAAGAGCTGATGCAATAGCCCTGTGGCAGGAAGCGAGTTCAGGACCTGAGGAAGGAAGCTAGTATGGCTTGGGGAGTGCTCTCCACTATGTGCTTAGGCTTCTGTTCTCACCTAACCACTAATCCCTGATGGAGTGGGCTCCTCTTTCAGGTGGAGGAGGAAAACAACTCTGATAGAGTTGATAGAAGTGATTGGCACCTACTTTTGATTTTCTTCTTTTGTTTCTTGGGGCTCTGATCCCACCATTACTGCATAAGTTAGACCTGCTGCCATTTATACCCTAGGCAGAGGTTCCCAGGATAGACGTCTGGAGAGTTCTATCAAAGTATTGTGTCTCCTTTCTGGCAGTTGTCAAGATTGACACAATTCCCCACTTGTCAAGCAGCTCGGTCACGGAGGGGCAGGTGTCCTGTTAAACGTGGAACACAGAAATGAGCAGTGGGAGTTGACACTGAAGCAGAAATGGAAGGAAATACCTCTGGATGAAGCGGAGCCACTCAAGGGACATTCGAAATGTCTGCTGTGCATTCGATGGGTGGTGTTCTCCGCCATGAGCATCCCTTCCAGCATTGATGTGGACATCTGCCACGTGCCTGTTCTCCGCTGGGGCCGGGAAGGGTTCTGCAGTGTGTCAGCGTCTCGGTAGACATGTCAACATTTGGGGTGATTCACTGCACGTGAATAAATGCTATGAATTTGGCTGATCAATTGGTATGTGAGGGTCTGTCCACGTGGGAGAAAAAAATGGCTCTTCTTATCTGTGGGTGGACACGGAAAAAAACAGAAGTTCTCCTCAGGACGAAAATTACACCGTGAACGATGCAAGACTGAAAAGTTCCAGAAACTCGATTACCGCTGATGGTGATAATACAATGAATTAAAGCCACTCAGGAATTAGTCTAATTTACTGCAGTCGGAGGAAGCGGGGGAGGGGGGGAGTGGGTGTTAAAGGAAAATAAAGTTTTATTTATTTATTTATTTTTCATCTAAGAGTCAGAATGATTAAAATTAAGCAGCTTCCTCATCTTTTTCGAAGGGAACCTGGAGGGGCTGTTGTCTTTGTTCCTGGGGCTGGCAGCTGCAGATAGGTGAAGTGAGCCTGTGTGTCCTTCCTGACTCAGGAGCTGTCCAAGGCGTAGGTGTGACCAGGATCTCTCTGTACAGCACCCTTCTCCTTGGCCTTTTCAGGCAACACAGAAACCTCCACAGTGCACCCAGATAAAATCACGAGACTGCCCAGATGTGAAGGGGAAGAGGAGGGTTTAATTCCAGCTTCCCTTCATTGCTTGTTCTGTCTGTTCCCACCTAGAAATTTATTTGTGAACAAATGGCATTGTCAGAGCTGAAGAAGATCAATCAGGACACTGTTGGCTGTAGCCAGGCTAGGTGATGGGGATGCAGCTTGCTCAAACGTACCGTTACATTCACTCGAGTGCCTGCCCCATGCCTCTACGGCAAAGCCTGCAAAATTGTGAGCATTCAACTCTTGCAATTACCACTGACTCAGCTGCCAAAACATATTTTCCGTCCGTTTCTGACAGAGGCTTCTGTTTAAATAGAGAGGAGGAGAGATGATCTCTTTTCAAAGTGATTCCAGCCTGATTCTCTGAGTGCAAGTGGTAAAGTCACCAAGTCCAATTGGAATGAATTGATTTATCTTTTTTGGCAGCCCTGATCAGCACCCTCCCAAGAGGCTGGGCTATAAATGGGAGGTAATTATGATGATATACATATTTCTCTGGATGCTACTTGGCTAATCCAGTCCATTTTCCATAGATATTATCACTTCAGACAGCTGCTATCCCATTGCTGGTCTTGAATTTTTTGTTTAACCCTGTACTTCAAGAAGAGAAATCTGGTGGCTTTATAAAATGCAGTTGAATTGCCAGAAAAGATGGGGAAGCTCAGTCTCCCTTAACATTTTTCTATAGAAGTTTTATTCTTTTACCTGGACAAAAATGGAATGATCTGTGAAATGACATAAGCACATGCAAATGGTGCATGTACTAACCAACTCCCATGCTTGGACTTATTTTCTATGCTTGTACTATAGATCGATGGAGCTCGGGTTGTCATTTTGCCTGTTTTCCTTGATTCACAGGATTAGGGGCTTTATTGGGATGAAACTTGGTGTTTGTATGACCCTTCCCATTACCTCTGCTAACTCCTAGGTAGACTCTTTGACAACTGTCGGCATATGACCTGTTTTACCCACCACCTGCTTGCACCCCAAAGCTGTAAACATACTTCGGGTGTTGCTTATGACCTCACCACTTGTACGTGTGACTTCAGCTTTTCAGTTCTTTATCTCCATTTTCCTTCTCTACCACCAGATCTAAAGGTTCCACAGAGTTTGGGACAATATCTTCATCCATCTCTGTACTTCCCCTACTCCCAATAGCATGGCTAATATATAGTGATTAAATCAAATGTTTGTCCTTCCTCAGATATCCAGTGGCTCAGTTCACCTCATTTGGGGCCTTTCGTGACAACCCTACCCAAGATTGTAGTTCCCATCATTATAGGCACCTTCTAGTTCTGCCTTTGTGTTGTCTCATGGAATGTATCATAACCTCTAATATCAGATATTGATATGTTAATTTTTCCCTGCCCCCTACTACAAGTTCTATGAGAAGTAGGGATTTGTCTTGTTTATTGCTGAATTTCCAACTTAAGGCAGTGTCTGAAGCATAACAGATGCCCAGTACATATTCAGTGAAAAAAAATAGCTTAATTAAAGTAAGAGAAAACATAAAAATCTCCGTACACCCACCCACCCCTAGCACCATACTCAGTGGTGAAAGATTGAAAGCTTTTCTTCTAAGATCAGGAATAAGACAAGGATGTCTTCTTTTGCCACTTCTGCTCAACAGAGTGCTGGAAGTACTAGCCAGGGTAAACAGGCAAGAAAGAAAGAAAGAAAGAAAGAGAGAGAGAGAGAGAGAGAGAGAGAGAGAGAGAGAGAGAGAAAGAAGAAAGAAAGAAAGAAAGAAAGGTAGAGAGAGAGAGAGAGAGAGAGAGAGAGAAAGAAAGAGAAAGAAGAAAGAAAGAAAGAGAGAGAGAGAGAAAGAAAGAAAGAAAGGGAGAGAGAGAGAGAGAGAGAGAGAAAGAAAGAAAGAAAGAGAAAGAAAAAAAAAAGAGAGAGAGAGAAAGAAAGAAAGAAAGAGAGAGAGAGAGAGAGAGAGAGAGAGAGAGAGAAAGAAAGAAAGAAAGAAAGAAAGAAAAAGAGAAAGCCATCCAAGTTGGAAAGGAATAAGTAAATTTTTCTTACCTTGCAGATGATAGGATCTTTAAGGAGAGTTCACAAAACAACTATTAGAACTAATAAATGAATTTGGCAAAGTCATGTGTCTGTACATTAACAGTGAAATTAAGGACATTAAGAAAACAATCCCATTTACAATGGCATCAAAAGAAGTGAAATACTTAGGAAGAAACTTAGCCAAGGAAGCAAAAGAATTGACTACTACAAAATACTCTGAAAGAATTTTTAATAGATAAGAATGAATGGAAAGACAGCTCATGTTTGAGTTAGAAAACTTAGCATTGTTAAGATATTAGTACTATCTCCAAATAATCTATAGATTTAATACAATGTCTATCAAAATCCTGATACTTTTTTTTTTGCAGAAAAATGTATCCTAAAATTCCTATGGAATCTCAAGGGACAAGGGACCCTGGGATCTTGAATAGACACACACACACACACACACACACACACACACACACATCTTTAAAAATAAGAACAAAGTTGGCGATGTCACACTTTCTAATTCCAAATTTACTACAAAGCTACAGTAATTAAGACAGTGGTGTACTGGCTCAATGACAGACATATTGACCACTGGAAGAGAACTCAGAGCCCAGAAGTTAACCCTTGCATATATGGTTAAATTATTTTGACAGGGATGCCAACACCATTCAATGGGAAAAGGACACTATTTTCAACAAATGATGTTGGGAAAACTGAATATCCACATGCAAAAGAGTAAAGTTGGACCCATACCTTATACCAAATACAAAAATTAACTCAGAACGGACCAAAGAGCTAAATGAAAGACTTAAAACTACAAAAATGTTAGAGGAAACATATGGCAAAAGCCTCACAGCATTGGATTTGGCAATGATTTCATGGGTATAACACCAAAAGGACAGGCAACAAAAGCAAAAATGGGTACATTGGTCTTTGACAAGATTGAAAACTTCTCTGTGCATCTAAGGACACAGTCGGTTAAGTGAAAAGGCAGTCTACAAAATGGAATAAAATATTTGCAAATTATTTATCTGTTAAAGGGCTACTACCCAGAACATATAAAGAACTTCTACAAGTAAAAAGCAAAATAAAACAACTCAATTAAAAAATGAGCAAAGGACTTGAAGAGGTATTTCTCCCAAGAAGATACACAAATAGCAAACAAGCATATGAAAGATGCTTAATATCACTGATCATTAGGGAAATGCCAATCAGAACCACAATGAAATACCACCTTACATCCATTGTGAAGGCTACTATTAAAATAAAGCAACAACAACAACAATAGAATATAAGTATCTGAAGATGTGGAGAGACTGGCAGCCCCTGTGCACTGCTGGTGGGGATATAAAATGGTACTGATGCTGTGAAAGATGGGGTGGTCGTTCCTCACAAAAAATAAGAATAGAATCGCCGTATAATCCAATAGCCCCACCGCTGGATATATATTCAAAAGTATTGAAAGCAGGTTCTCAGAGAGATATTTGTACACTCATGTTTATAGCAACATCATTCACAATAGCAGAGAAAGCGACCTAAATGTCCAGTGAGAGATGAATGGATGAACAAAATGTAGTGTATACCTATGATGGCATATCATTCAATCTTAAAAAGGAAAGGAATTCTGACACATGGTACAAATAGATGAACCTTGAGGATGTCATGCTGAGTTAAATAAGCCAGTCATAAAAAGACAAATACTGTATAGTTTCACTTGCATAGGGGGTATCTAGAAGAGTCAAACTCACAGAAGTAGAATAGGTATGATGGCTGCCAGGGACTGGGGGCTGGGGATGGGGAGAAGAGTCATTGAATGGGAACAGAGTTTGCATTTTGCAAGATGGAAAATTTCTGGAAATTTGTTGTTCAACAATGTGAATAAACTTAATACTAATGAACTGCACACTTGAAAATGGTTAAGATGTTAAGATGATACGATTTATGTTATGTGCATTTTACCACAATTTTTAAAAACCACCTATGATCCCACCACCAGAATTAACCACTCTTAACATTTTGGTATATAACTATGTTAGGTTTTGTAGATTTCTTTCCTCTGCATGTGTGTTTGCAGATGTGTACATGAACACACACATATAGACACCCCAACCATTTGTTGGCCTGAAAGCATTGAAGTCACATAGAGAGACACAGATGAAACGAGAGAAAAGAGATAATGGAATAATTACACTGAAACCTAGTTGTGCTCTAGTAATTAAATGCTAAGAATGCTGAAACACTGTGGGAGCAGAACAGGATGATTTTGCCAAGAAGGAGGCATCTGAGTTAGCTGGGTTTTAAAGAATGAGTAGGAGTTTTATGGGCAGAGAAGGAGGATCAGGGAGAGTATGTGAAAAGGCATGTGGTTGTGAAAGGCAGCAGTTTGGAAAACAGTGAATAAGTTCTATTGAGGTGGTAGGAATATTGGGAGGGGGATGCAGCAGTGAGGCCTGAGCCTAGGGAAGGTGGTTCAAGGACACATTTGGGGTCTTTAATCTTCTAACTGTCCACCAACGGAGGTGTTGCCCCTCCCTGCCCCAGACGTGTTTGTTTTTTGAATAATGAGAATGACATTTGGGCTGCATGACATTAAAATGATCACCACGAATCCGTTGTCACAGCAGGAGTTGCAAAGTAGCCCTTGAAGATGACCATTTACTGCTCTGAGATAGGAAATTACCCATATCCTGGTGCTTCCAGAGGATTAAATTTTAAATGTGTGTGGGGATTGACACGAAGAGTAGTCTGCTTTTTCTGTGGCTTTTCATATCTTATATACTTAAAAATAGACCAAGCAGAGAGTCCAAGGACTTATTAATCTTTATTATCTAGAATGACACTATCTAATAAAGATAGACTGCAAGACACATATGCACTTTTGAATTTTCTAATAGTTACATTAGAAACAGTGAAATTAAGTTTGGTAATGTATTTTATTTAACCCAATTTATTGCTTGTTGAAATAATATCATCTCCACATGTAATCAATACAAAATTATTAATGAATTCTTTACATTCTCTTTTTTATACCAGGTCTTCAAAATCCAGTGTGTATTTTATGCTTAAAGCATGTCTCAATTCAAACTAACCTCCTTTGGAGTGCTCAGTAGCCACATGTCATTGGTGACTCCTGTATGGGACAGAGCAAGTCTAGAATATGCTGTGGTTGAAAAGAAATAAATAAGAGCCGTGTATTCTCTAAGACATGATCAGGATCATCACCCTTTTTTAACAACTTTGCTCACAGCACAGATCAAATTACTTCTCTGGCATTTAGGAAAGTTAAGCTGGTGGAGTATAATTTTCACTGACACTCTCGTTTGCCAGGATCATATGGTGTCTCAAAAATATGCAGTCATGTCAAATCATGGTAATTAGTGCCAGAAAAAAACCTGTCAGGGGTATGCATTGCAGACTCTGTCACCTCCACTTGCCAACCTTGCATATGGATGTTCTTTTGCATTTTCATCATAGCCAACAGAACTGCATTCTGCTTCAGGACACATACACACATGGCCTGTATTAGTATGGGTGGGATTGAATTTAGAAGAGAATTTGGCCCGAAGGATAAATGAGAAAGTGATCATTAATGTCATTGAATATTTGATGTAGCAAACACATGAGGATATAAACACTGGACGCGTGTTTGTATGTATATGTGTATTTCAAAACCCAACTCAATAGCATTAATGCTTTCAGTTTCAAAGTAAGCACATTCTCTACCCACTTTTCAAATTTTCCCTCATTCTACATCTTGCACATTTTTTACATAGAGATTTGGAACTCTAACATAATGCATTATCTTTTTCTCATTAGCAAAATTTCTTCCGCAAGCCGTATGTTTTTCTCCCCTCAAAATACAAATGATTTGTTTTTCATCATAACCAGTTAGGTCTTGCCAAAGGTATATGCAATAATCATTTGAGATGCATATCATGAAGCTCAGTCCTCCAATCAAGATAACAAACTAGTTGGAAACCGCAGCAATTGGAAAGAAAATAAGACCTGGGCCCAGGAGTTTAACAGTGTTTTCAAACTTTGAATGAAAACAAAATCCTAAAAACAACTTATTAGAGAAGAGACATTTGTTGTCTTTAAAAGAAGGACTGTTTTTTTTTTTCCTTGTCTCTTATTTCATTTTACCTTGAAAATATTAGGCTTTCTTAAAAGGGAAAGACTGTGCTTTTAAAAAAATGTGGTGGTTAAACATAAGGGGAACAAATGAAGATTCTAAAGTTGAGGCTGGAGAAAACAGTGAGGCTCTTTACATCTGTTGAATGTGGTGGAAATTTCCAAGAAAGAACACCATTTAGAACTATTTTTGTGATGACAAAAGGACTGTTAATTCTTTTTTTTAAAGATTTATTTACTTATTTGACAGAGAGAAACACAGCTAGAGAGGGAACACAAGCATGGGGAGAAGTAGGCTTCCTGCTGAGCAGGCAGCCTGATGTGGGGCTCAGTCCCTGGACTCCAGGATCATGACCCGAACCAAAGGCAGATGCTTAAGGACTGAGCCACCCAGGTGCCCCAGGGCTGTTAATTCTTGACACAGTCTTATGAGAACCTCAAAGATGAGAAAGAGAAGTAATACATCACTCTCTTAGAACCTTGCAACAACATGTAAGATTCCAGTAGGAAGTGAGATGCTACTAGGAAGTGAGAAACCTGTTTTAATGTCAAGTTTTGATTGTTTATTGCTAGCACTTAAAATGCATTAGGTTTTTGCATATTGATCTTATATCCTGCAACATGCTAAATTCACACTTGGTTCTAGGAGCTTCTTATATTTTAAGTTTTCTGCATTAGAGGATCATGTTGTCTGCCAATAAATAGTTTGACTTTCTTCAAAGTAAGTGACTTTCGTTTCTTTCTGTTCTTTTGGTTTAGTGCATGGAAAAATGCAAGATTGGCCAGCAGAATGCATAGGACTCACAAGCAGGTAGTTTCCAGGAGTGGTTCGATTGACAAAGGAGAAACAACACATGAGCATCTAAGTTTAGGACATTAACC
Source organism: Spilogale gracilis (assembly GCA_004023965.1). Lineage (NCBI taxonomy): Eukaryota > Metazoa > Chordata > Mammalia > Carnivora > Mephitidae > Spilogale > Spilogale gracilis. The sequence goes on along the minus strand of PITA01018909.1, from coordinate 24,455 downwards.
TTTCCAATTCAAGCTCTTGAGGAAATAGGTATCAGACTCCTACCATTTCCCACACTAGGTCTATCCTACCAAAGGATGAAGCTACTGAGTGCCAAAGAGGAGGCAGCATCTCCCACCCTAAAAGTTTTTTGAGTCCTTACAGTTTATTCTGCTGATTGTGACTTTTGTTTCTTTTTCTTGCCTTATTGCACTGACTAGAACCACTGCAATTCGAATGGAAGTAGAGAGAGTAAACATTCTCATCTTGGTTTCTTTATTAGGGGAAAAGCATTCAGTCTGTCACCATTTAGTGTGATATAAATTATAGGATTTTTCTAAATGTCCTTTATCAAGGGAGGAACTTCCCTGTATATTTAGTATCCTGTTGAGTTTTCATCAAGAATGGATATTGAATTTTGTTACTTTTTATACATCTATTGAGATGATCGTGTGGCTCTTATTTTTAATTTGTTAATATAGTGAATTATATTAATTGATTTTTGAATGTCAAGCCAACCTTGACTTCTAGGATAAATCTCACTTGGTCATGAAATATCCTTTTCACATATTTGTTGAGTTTGCTAAAATTTTATTTTTAATTTTGCATCTGTGTTCAGAAGTGATACTGGTCAATAGTTCCTCCTTTTTTGTAATTCTGTATTTGGTTTCGGTAGTAACAGGATAATACTGGCCTCATAATATAAGTTGCATGGGAGCTGGAAAAGTTTATGTGGGATTGGTATTATTTCTTTCTTAAGTATTTGATACAACTTGCCAATGAAGCCATCTGGGCCTCAAGTTTTATGTTGAAGTTTTTAACTACAATATAAATTTCTTGAATAGTTAGTTAGCTGTTCAAATTATCTATTTCTTCTTGAATGAGCTTTAGTAGTTAGTGTTTGTCAAAGAATTTTTTCATCTACTATAATCATAATATTTATATAGTATCTTTTAAATATATACATATGCATATGTACATACACATACACCCTCTACTCATGTCACTTTTCTCATTCCTTATCTGTCTGAAAAGAGGATTACCAATTTTATTAATGATCTTTAGAACCAACTTTTTATTTCATCGATTTTTGTCTATTGCTTATTTGTTTTCTATTTCATTAATTCCCACTCTGATCTTTATTATTTTCTATTTTTACTTACTTTGAATTTTCTTTTCTTTTTTTTTTAGAGGTATATTTATTTAGAGAGAGAGAGAGAAAGAGAGAGTGCATGCATGTGAGCATGGGGGCTAGGGGCAGAAGGAGAGGGGAGAGAGAATCCCAAGCCGACTCATGCTGGGCATGGAGCCTGTTGTGGGACTCAATCCCAGGACTTTGAGATCATGACCTGAGCCAAAAGTCAGGAGTCAGATGATTAAGCAACTCTGCCACCCAGGCACCACCACTTTTCTTTTTCTTTAGCCACTCTTTTGAGGTATGATTTACATACAAAAAGCTGTATATATTGAATGGATACAACTTGTGGAGTTTGGAGATAAGTACACATCTGTGAAACTGTCACCCACAGCCTATGCTATAAACATATCCATCACCTGCAGAAGTTCTCTTCTGCCCTCTTGAATTATTTATCATTATTTTTGTGTGATAAGAACATTTAACATAAGATCTACCCTCTTAGAAAAATTTTAAGTATACAATATAGTATTCTTTTTTGAGACAGAGGGGGAAAACGTGCTCGAGTGGGGGGGGGAGGTGTGTCGCAGAGAGAGAGGGAGAGAGAATCCCAGGCAGGTTCTACACCCAGCATGGAAACCAATGTGGTACTCAGTCTTAGGACCCTCAGATCATGACCTGAGCCGAGATCAAGGGTTAGATGCTTAATCAACTGAGCCACTCATGCACCCCTACAATATAGTATTCTTCATGGTACAGTTTGCCATATGATAGATCTCTAGGACTTACTCATCTCATGTAACTGAAAGTTTGGTCACAACCTTTAACTAATACCTCCCTGTTTCCTCCTGCCCTAGAAATCATTAATCTACTCTCTGCTTTTGTGAGTTTGACTATTTCAGATGCTGAAAGTAGTATCACATAGTACTTGCGCTTCTGTGTTTAGCTTATTTCACTTAGCATAATGTCCCCCAGTTTCATTCATGTTGTCTCAAATGGCAGAATTTCCTTGTTTGTTAAGGCTTAATAATATTCCATTGTATATTTATGCCATATTTCCTTTACTCATATATCTGTCAGTGGACATTTATGTTGCTTACTTGTCTTGGCTATTGTGAATAATGTTTCAATGAACATAAGAGTGCAGGTATCTCTCTAAGATAATGATTTCAGTCCCTCTGGATATATACCTAGATGTGGAGATCATATAGTAATTCTCTTTGGGGATTACAACAAAGTAATATGCATCTGCACAGCAAAAGAAACAGTTAACAAAATGACAAGGCAGGCTATGAAATGGCAGAAAGTATTTGCAAACAATATTCAAAATATATAGGGAACTCTTACAACTCAATAGCAAACAAACAAAAAAATCCCACAAAAACAAAAGCTGCACAAATAAACAAATTTAAAAATAGGCAAATGAACCGAATAGACATTTCTCTAAAGAAGACACACAAATAACCAAGAAATATATGAAAGGTGCTCAACATCACTCATCATCACAGAAATGTAGATAGAAACCATTATGATATCACCTGACACCCATTAGGATGACTGTGAATTAGAACACACACACACACACACACACACACACACAGGTAATTCTTAGTGAGGATGTGGAAAGAAGGGACCCCTCATGCACTGTTGACAGGACTGTAAAATGGTGCAACCACTGTGGAAACCTGTCTGGAGGTTCCTCTTTTCTTGTCTTTTTTTTTTTTGGTTTTTTTTTTTTTTTTTTATGGATGCTGAAGTCTTTGGTTTGAGACTTTTCTTCTTTCACAGGATAGATACATAGTACTGCATATTTCCTCTTAGTTGGTGGCAGTCCACAAATTTTGATACAGTGTTTCTATTCTCAGTTAAAAATTCTTTCTAGGGGCGCCTGGGTGGCTCAGTTGGTTGAGCGACTGCCTTCGGCTCGGGTCATGATCCCGGAGATCCGGGATCGAGCCCCACATCGGGTTCCCTGCTCAGCGGGAAGCTTGCTTCTCCCTCTCTCATTCCCCCTGCTTGTGTTCCCTCTCTGTCAAATAAATAAATAAAATCTTAAAAAAATATTCTTTCTAATTTCTCTTTGCATTCTTTGACATATGGATGATTTAGAAATGTATTATTTTTTCTCCAAGTATTTAGAAGATTTTTCAGCTACCTTTTGGTGATTCATTTCTAATTTAATTCCATTGGACAAGACTTAATTCCAGTGGACAAGGACAAACTTTATATAACTTAATTCCTTTCCAATTAATTGAAAATAATTTTATGACCCAGAATGTGGTTTATTTTGATTAATGTTCCATATGTCCTAGCAAAGAACATGCTTTCTGATGTTGTCGGGTGGAATGTTCGACAAATGTCAGTTATGTCTTGTTGGTTGATAGGATTGTTTAAGTCTGCCATCTTCTGACTTATTTTCCACCTACTTGTTATATTAATTATTGAGAGAGGGGCGTTGAAATATCTTTGTGCTCTGCTTTATTTTAGTTTCTATTACTATATGTTGAAAGTCACTAATCTTTTTTTTTTTTGAAATGCCCATTGTGCCATTAATCCTATCCAGTACGCTTTCACCTCAGTTGTAGTTTCCATCCAGAGAAGCTCAGTTTGAATCTTGTTAACATCTTCCATGTCTCTGTGTAACTTTCTGAACTACGGAATGCGGTCGTAACAACTGTTTTAATGTCCTTTTCTGCCAAGTCCAACATCTGTGTCGGTTTTTGGTTGGTTTTGACTGATTGCTTTTTCTCCTCATTATGTGTCCTATTTTCCTGCTCTTTTGTATTACTGGTAATCTTTAACTCGCTGTCCAGACATTGCGAGTTTTACCTTGTTAGGTGCTGGGTATTTTTCTATTCCTGTAAATATTCTGGCGTTTTGTTCTGGGATTCGGTTAAATTACTTGGAAAGAGTTTGATCCTTTGGATCTTGCTTTTTTTTTTTCTTTTTATTTGTTTGGCAAGATCACATAGTCGGTGCTTAGGAGGGCTCATTGTTTCCCACTGCTAAGGGGAGACACCATCGCATACCCCAGCCACTGCCCCATGAGTCTTGAGCTTCTCCAGGCTGGCTTGTGGGAAGGAGCACTGTTCTCAGCCCTTTGTGAACACTGGGCCCTGTGACCTGTAATCCTTTCGAGTGGTTCCTTCCTGGCTTTGGGTTGCATGGGCTGGTCAGGGCTTAGCTGAGTGTTTGAGGCTGGTCCTTTGCAACCCTCCAAGGGGCTCCTTCCTTGCAGCTCTCTTCTCTCCCCTCTACTCTGTCCTGAGACCTCAAGCTGAGCTCTGTCTCCTCTGTTGAAGGAGGTCGGACTGGTGCAGCTGGGAAGTGTCTCAAGCAGCAAGCAAGGGTGTTCCTAGAGCTTGTGACATTTGTCTCTCATCTTTCGAGATGCCTGCCCTTCCACATCCGCTCTCCGTTGTCTGGAAGACTGTTACTTCGTATATGATGCACGTTCTCCTGGTTGTTTCAGGTAGGAGGATAAATCTACTTCCTGTCAGTCAGTCTTGGCCAGAAGCTTGATCTGGGGCAAATGTTTAAATATCTATGCCTGGGTTTTCTCAGTTTCCATCCATGTCCTGTAGGGTTGTCATGGGAGGGGAGTAGTATGAAGCACTTAGATCATACCTACATTTGAGGAACTCCTTTCCTATTTTTGGAGGGGGACTGGCTGGGTTCTGAAGGGACCATGGCCCCTGAGACGGCACCTAGAATGTCAGGAAAGCCCCCCTGAAGTCAGAAAGTAGCTAAGAACCAGTCTGCAGAGGTGGGTGGGTGCCGACAGTGATGGCATGAGGTTCTGTCTTCTCCCAGGGGACTTAGTCATAAACAGTCAAGAACAGCTCAAGCAGCCAACAGCCCTGAAGCGGCTGAGGTCACTGTGAAACATTTGGAGAACAAGGGCATTGTTGCACCTGAGGTCTGTCTCAGGCTTGGGGGTGCAGTGGGGCCCAATCTTAGCTCAGACTGCTATAACAAAATACCAATGACCAAGTGGCATAACCAACATTAATTTCTCACTGTTCTGGGGGGCTAGAAGTCCAAGATCAGCCTGCAGCATGGTTAGGCTCTGAGGAGAACTTTCTTCCTGGTTTCTGGACAACCATTTAATTTACGTAGCAGAAAAAAAGCAAGAGAATTCTCTAGGGGCTGTTTTATTTGGACATTAATTTCGTTCAAGATTTCACCCCATGGTCTGATCACCTCCCAAAGGCCACACCTCCTCACACCATGACATTGAGGGTTAGGATTTCAGCATAGGGATTTTGGTGGGGGACAGACTTGTGGTTTACACAGGCATCCACTCAGGTATCTGAGAAAGCAGTTCAGAGCCTGAGAGAGTTTACAACTCACAGATCCTTGGGAATCATTGACTTTGGACCCTCCTTTGGGCTGATGAGAATACTGAGAATACAGGGCATGGAAGATGATGTGACTTATCCTAGAGGATTTCCCAAAAGAGGTTGGTTAGGAGCCAGTTTGGGGGCAGCTGCTCAGGGGATCCTGCCCGGAGCCACCCGGCCTCACTGCTCCAGGGGATGGCTGCCTGGTGCTCACTCCCAGCACCTGTACTTTTTTGTCTGGGGGTATTCTTTGGCTGGCGAGCCAGGTGTTGCTTGTCTAGTGGAAGCTGAAAATGTGGGAAATAATGCCTCTGTCTATGAATCAACAAACTACTGTGAGAGTTAGTGTTAAATATCCCAGCTCCCCTGCCTAGGAAGCACCTCCTGGAACTCCCTGGGGAGATTCAGTCCTGGTCGGTTGGCCATGGTGGTAGCTGGTTTTTTCATACACAGTTGAATGAATGCCATCACTGCCCTGTCTCAGTCCTGCATACCCTACTGTAGTTCCTAGTCTCCCCTCCCAAAAGTATCACTTGCCCTTGAATCTTGGTGTCAGTGTCTGCTTTTGGAGGAATGCAAACAAGGCCAAGAGTGGGGCTACATGAGGACGATTCACAAGCATCAAGAGAAGCAGGACAACTAAGGCAGAAATCCTTTTCTAATGTGATGTCATGAAAGAGGGAAGAAGGGATTACAGCGCTAAAGCTCTAATCTAAAGATCAGACAGAAGCCTGGGAGGAAGTGATCACAAAATAATCAGATCCAAGTGATCTCAGTAAGAATAAGCCAGAAAATGAAGAGGCTCCATCTTAGGAAAGCAGATTTGCTTAGGCTTTCTCTCCAGCTGTTTTCCCAACCATAATATGAAAAGAGAGAGATGAACACAGACTTTGGAGCAGTTCTTCAACAGGCTCAATTTTCTCCAGAAGTAAATGAACCAGGGTCTCAGAAGTACAGAATTGTTGAGAAATCAACCGAGGACTTAGCCCAGCTGCATAGAGTGAAGGCACATAGGGAATGAGGCCAGATCCTCAAAGAGGAGGGCAATAAGACAGCCAGGCACACCCATGCAATATTGAGAGGGCCAGCCATGAAAGAAAGTGTTTCCAGCAAAGAACATGAAAATAATGAAAACAAACAGAACATTTAAAATCTACTGGGCAGAAGGAATGGATCGGGGAAGTTAGCTTCTTTGACAGACAAAAGCTTTTAAAATCTGACTTCTGTCCTTTCAGAAAAGATCTGCTGTGAACTTCCGGCTGCAGCTAGTTCCAGTTTATGCTATTAGGAAGGAAGGCAAAACCCAGACAGAAAATGGTGGGGTCTGAGATGACCCAGAAATATGACACGTGTTGAGCTTAGCAGATGCTAGCACAATGCTGTTGAAAAGAACATTGTGCAGTGGTGGGAATGGTCTCTGTCTGTTCTCAGTGTCCAGGACAGTAGTCACTGGCCACGTAGGGCTGTTGAGCACTTACATGAAAGGTGACTAGTGTGACTGCAGAACTGAATTTCTAATTTTATTTCATTTTTATCACCATAAATTTAAATAACGACATGGAACTGGTGGCTTCCATATTAGACAGCCCGGGTCTGGAAGATGCATCCCTGGGCAATGGGTAGCCCATCTGGACTTGTCGCTAGCCCATCCCTTAGAGGTATCACATAGGACAGAGAATGAGACAGCGGCCTGGGGAAGGGCCAGTACTGTTTCTCTAGCTTTCTTTGAGAAGTGTGACCTGGTGTTGCCTTGTCCAGCATCTTAAGGTGCATGAGATCTACCCCTAGAGTAATTAACTGTGATGCAACGTCCTATGCCGCTCTTAGGCAGCATCTGAATGCCTGTTAAATTTATCATTCATGCATGCATGCGTGCATTTACTTATTCAAGATGTAGTTACTGAGTAAGACATATGAGTTCAGGTCTGAGAACAGCGTCACAGACCCAATCTCTGCCGTCATCCTCATGGAAATGATAATCTAGAAAGAGGAACAGGCATCAGACCAATGATCACATTGATTTATTTGATTTTAACTTTGGATAGTGCTATTAATAAGTAGGACAGAGTGCCATGAGACAAACAACAGGGGCTCTGACTCATCTGAGGACAGCAGGATGCAGAGGGAGTTATTCGGGCAAAAATGTAGCCATGGGTGGCCAGAGAAGGGCATTCCAGGTAGTGAGGACAGCATCTGGATTTTGGGGTATTCTGGTGGTCATAGGCCAGGGTAGCCAGATTCAAGGGATTATAAGTATTGTCAGGTAGAGGAGCCTTTAGGGGGCAAAAGAGTCAAGTGGTTTTAGCAACCTTTTATTATTACCAGTGGAATCCACCAGTCAAACAAAAAATTGAGGGAGCTCTCATGATAAAGCAGGTGAAGTTGAAGCCAAAGTTTTGCATGCATCTTGCACATAGAAGCACCTCTGCTAAGCTTTGGGGCTCAACATAACATAGTTGGAAAGCATTGCTGGAGTCCACTCTTCAGATTCTTGGCACAGATGAGGGTACTGAGGATCAAGGCAAATGCATGACTTTATTAAGGTCTCAGTTTGATAAGGGCCAAGGGAAACCAGCACTGTGGTCATTCGTCTCTACCCCATCCCAGCACATGTTCTCTCTGCTTTGCTATAAGGGAAGAATTCTGCGCCTGCCACTAGGGATTCCTTGGTATCTCTTTCAGAGCTCAGTTCCATTTAAAAAATATTTCTGAGCATCTCCTATATATGCCAGGTGCTCTTCAGGGAGCTAGGAACGTATTAGTTAAAAAAAAAAAAGCCCAAAGTCCTTTGTGGATCTTAACTTTTGGTGCTTATATTCAGACAGTGAAATATTGGGCCAGATAAGCTGATGGCCTTTCTTTTGTGAAAATCCTTGTGTTCTCAGGACATTGCATGCGGGGGGGGGGGGGGGGGCGCAAATAAAAATGCCTTTACCAACTTCCCCGGGTGGTCAGTGAAAGCCACTGAGTACAAGGTACCTAGTAAGTAGACCTTTAATAGTCACCACCAAGCAGCAGAAACCAAGGGGCTCCCAGTTTCATCCCCCAGTTCTTCCTCTGCACGTCTGTCGCCCCCTTCATGCATTTGTTAATTCACCTAAGTGCAAGCGAACTGTTTGCTGCTGATGGGGGCGTGACTTTTTCCTCTGCTCCACCCGGACGTCAGTGTGTTACAGCACAAAGCTCATGGGCTCAGGAGGCAGGTCGTCACGAGCCCTTGCAGGTACGAGCCAGACATCACGCAGCACACGCTCCCTTGTGGGAATGATAGCACAGACGGAGAAGGGTACGGGCTTCTAGCCTGGCTGTGCTGTGCTGACGCCACTTTATTTTATTATTTATTATCTATTTAAATTTTATTTTTTAAGTAGGCTCCACACCCAACATGGAGCCCAACATGAGGCTAGAACTCAGAACCCTGAGGTCAAAAGCTGAGCTGAAGTCAAGAGTTGGACACTTAATTGACTGAGCCACCCAAGAGCCCCGACACAGCTTTATTTCTAAGAGCCCGCTCAGTTCTTTCCACCTGCTCTCCCGCAGGACCAAGAGCAGAGATGGCATGCACAGTGACACATCCCAGAGGGCTCGCTCCCTGGTGATGGTCTTTTGGCCTTAGGGTGAGCTCTTACTGGTATGGCTGGCTCTGAAAGTCAGGAATCCTCCTTGCTCCCCTGTCCCCCAGATTGTCTGGAGTCTTAATCCCAAGATCTAATGTATTTTATTATGGTCCCTGGTCCCAGTGTCACTGAGAAGGCCTTCTCCCATCATCCCCTCCAACATGGGGGATGGGGCTCAAGTAGTTGTAGGCATAACTGAGTGTTGGAACTCCCTCTTCAGTTCTCCAGGCTCTTCCTGAAAACCAGGACCCACCAGAACCACTAGACCATCTGCCTTGATTCCATCTTCCCATTCTTTCTGTGAAGTAAAGCTTACAGCTAGGAAAATCAATTCATGTTTGAGAAAATAAAATTTGGAGGAGTTTTCTATCACTGGCTTCCTAGATGCTTCAGATTCCTTTTCATTTTGAGACAAGGGCATAAACAAATCACCCCACACCATCAGTACCCTGGCCACGTGCCTGGGGGCATAATTGAAACATACGAGGCAGAGTGACAACTTGAGCTTGGTGACCATAGTGGAGGCATAATTTCAGTGTCATCCACCTTCACAGTTGGTGCTTTCCCTACATTTTCATCAAAAATCATCCTGAGAGAAATAACCTAATTCCTAGGAGTACAGTTGACATCAGGACTGTTTTCCAACTGGTTTAAAACAAAACCCCAAACCTTTGAAGTATTTGAAGAATTTAAATTTTATTTCTACCAAGAAAAATTACCAAAGGGTGCAGCTGCTTGAGCTGATGGGACTGTTCTGGCTGGACAGTGTAAAATTAAGGTGCTGTGTTGTTGTTGTTATTGTTGTTGTTGTTGTTTTTAGAGGGAACTTTGGGTAAAATAATGGAACAGTTTTAACGCATGGATTTGGAAATATATTCACGTTTGTTCAGTAAATGATTTTCCTGTGCTGAAGGGTTGTATTAATAAATACTCTGTCAGCAAATGAATTTCAAAAAGGAACCTCTCAAAATCTGATTCTGAATTGCTTCATAGAATTTGCTAAAATCTTGTGCCTGCCTTTCTTCTTTATTTGATTACCTTGGAAGATTCTTAGAACTCAGTCTGAGAGGCTTGATGGCCTTTAATGGTATTTGGGTGGAGGGCAACCCTAAGTCCCCATATTTTAGCAGAATGTCTAATGTTCTTAAATATATATGATTAGAGTGTGTGTGTGTGTGTGTGCACGCGTGCACACACATGCATATGTGTATGTGCATGTGTAAGGGGGGAGAATTTGAATGTTGGTGCCATACACCATCTGGAAAATTCCATTTTCTTTGAAATTCCACATGAGTATACTTATACTTACACGTGAGAATTGTGAAATTATAGAGGATTGGCACAGTTGAGTTAGAAATGGTGGGGCTTGGAGCTCAACTTTACAGCTTTTCTGTCTCTCTTTTCCTTTAATATCCATACAGAGACTAAGAAAATTGACTTTTAGATTTTTTCCCAGAGAGTCAGTCCAATGCTGTTCAAAAATGTTTTTCCCAAGGGCCTTTTCTAGGTCGGTTCACTCTGAACAAACTAATCTGTGCCCTCACAGTCTTTTGGTTGTCCTGGAGGATAAAGTCACATGTGATAGATTTATTATAATGTAGAAACATCAGAGGAGCAAGAAGAGTAGGGATAAGTAGAGGGGTATAATGAGAAGAGAGGAAGGCAGCACAGAAGAGGAAGGGTTAACTTGGGAAGTGTGGACACATGAGGGATCCATGGTGTCCTCAGTGGCCAGTTCCGTCCACCTGGCTGCACCGAGGCAGGGCTGTGGCCTGAGTATCCCAAAACATGGGCGGGGCTATTCAGTTGCCTTTTCTGTTGTATGTGAAACTTCCCACCCCATCTAAAGAGATGAATGAGGTCTCAAAAATAGAAGTATCAGCCTTGGGGGAGTGGGGGATGGATCCAGTAAGAGATGCAGGTTGACAGATGTGGTGCTTCTGGGCCCCCCTCACAGACAGGCATCGCTTATTAATCATGGCACTCTTTCCTGTTGGTCTCTGACAAGATGAGCAACCAGGTACTTTCTACCAGTTAGTGAGGATGACTCTTCCCAGAGGACGTTTCTGAAGAGTGAGTAGGAAGGTGAGAACGAACTGGGTGTTTTGGCCCAGGGACAGTGGAGGCTCCTAAGGACCAGAACCAGCTCTTGTTACTGGGTCCGTGGGCAGAGGATAGCCATCCTGGGGAAGAGCATTTGGACGGTGGTGCTCAGAAGCTGCCTAAGAAGGTCCAGGGTAAAGAACTGGTAATAGTGGTGTTTGTGGCGATCAGTTGAAATGATGGAGGGAGATTTGGGGATGAGTTGGACATGCTCTTTAGATGGAAGGTGTTTGTCATCTTTCGTTTCTCGGTGTCCTGATGCTGTGTCCCAATTTCTGCATTCCTCCTGGGAGTCAAGAAAGGGGCGGGCTGTGCTCTGATGGCTCGCCCTCCAGCTGCTTCAGGCATCGATGGAAGCCACCTGGCAAAGTGGAGCTGCCTTTCATGTCAGACACAGTGGAGGGAAAAGAACAACAAAGTTTTCCTGGCGTTAGAAGAGAACCGCAGGAAAGATGAGCAGAAAAAGATCTTCGAGGAGAATAAGTGAATCACAAAAGGGCCTATTTTAAGAGGCTGGTTACTGGTGATTAATGTCAGGCATGGAAAGGATAAACAGGAAAAACTAACCCAGCACAACAATAATAATGACAGTAATCTCATGGAGATAATGTTAATTTCGCCCCTTGTGTTTTATGTGAATCTGTTTGCCCTTTATTCACCATATTGGTCCTTCAACCTTCTATAGCCCAGCAAGGAAGCATTGACAGTGGGGTGTTCCTTTTTTGGTGTTTACACCCTAACTACACAACCACCCTGAAAGAAGTGAGCAGAAGTTTTCAGTGAGACAGGAGTAAGTCCTTACACTTCTTCCTGCATTAATGGGGGTTGGGGGGAGACAAGGTGAAGACTGCTACCAGTTCTAAGGGAACATAGTGGTTTTATAGGAACTAACCCTGTAAAACTGGTTGCATCTTTGAACATCCTTTCTGTAACACTTAAAAAAAACTACCTACTGTTTGCAAGACATCTCTAAGAATAGAAGAGGAGGAGGAGAACTCAAAAAAAGAAGTGGGAGAAAAATGTTGAGTAGAAATACCTTTAAACTCAGACATGGGAGGGTTTTTTATATTTTACTTTATCTGTAAAAGAAACACATTCTCATTGAGGAAAATTTGTAAAACACTGAAAGTAGAAAGGAAATTGTCATCCTAATTTTATTACTTAGAGATAGACCACTAACATTTGGTACATTTGTTATCATTTTCATATTCTTAAAAACTCTCTATAAATACGGCATTTTTTATTTTTACTTTTATTTATTTTTTTTAATATGGGCTTTTAAAAAAGATTATTTATTTTAGAGGCGGGAGGAAGGGGCGGAGGGAGAGGGAACGAGAGATCCTTAAGCAGGTGCCACACCCAGTGCAGAGTCTGATGCAGGGCTCCGTCTCACGACCCTGGGACTACAACCTGAGCTGAAACTAAGAGTCCTACACTCAATGGACTGCACCACCCAGGCACCCCTACAAATGTGGTTTTTTCATGGCTGAATCATATTTCACCATTTTCATATGAGATTAACATGCAAAACAAGTTTCCCATTTTTCTTTAGATTAGAGTTGCTTTCAGTTTGTTTTTCTAAAAATTCCAGTATGATTAACGTATAGTGTTATATCAGTTTCAGGTGTACAGTACAGTGATTCACTTTCAGTTTCTTAGATTCTAAATCGTTGTCTGGTGACCATTCTTTGCCAGAATTGGCATCTCCGTTCCCTTTCACATCATCAGAATAGATTCCTTGAAGCAAAATGCTACCCAAAGGTATAAGAATATTTTCAAAATTTAAGGAATTCTCTGGATATAAAGTACATCCACATAATGGGGCAAATATTATATAGAGTATTTCACCAAGGAAATGAGGTTGGCTTTCATATTTTCATTATTCATTCATTCATTCATCAGGAAACATTTATTTAGCTCTGGTCTATATCTTCACTGTTCTGGGTAAGGTGTCATAATAATCAACAAAAGAAACTGGATTTAGTTGAAGGGAGAAGACAGTCAAGGAACAGATTTTAAAAAGCAGGTATTTTCAGAGAGTGCTGGGTGAGGAGCTCATTGAGAATAACTGACAACGATGAGAATCTACAGCTTCTTTAGATTATAGATCCAAAGAAGCCTTTGAGAATGTGACCCACAGCCTGGGACCTGAATTATGAGGAGACACCTTGAAGATACTTGAGTGTCTGCCTTTCCAGGCAGAGGAGCGACAGGTGCAAAGGCCTGGCATGGCCCTCTCTGTAAAGGTGAAGGGGTTCAGAGCCAAGACTTGGAGGAGCAGCCGGGGCCAGACTCAGTGGAGTTAAGGAAACAAACAATGAGTTACTGATGCTGATGTTGAGGGATCTGGAGACGGGATGTCCCACATTAGGTGAAGACGAGGATATGCAGCTTTTGGCCAGGACACATACCCTAAAAGGAAGGAGGACATTCTGCGCCTGTTCTGACCAATAAACTGGAAGGGGTTCAGGGCATATTTGTGGGTAAGACACTGAGTCAGAAGGATTGCAGTCCAATTAAATTCAAATGTTTGTTTGGAGAAGAGGTTGAGGGAGATAAATGTATTTCCTTGTACAATTATAGCAAAAAAAGGGAAAACAACCCAAGTGTCAAGCTAGGAAAATGATGCAATAAATAATGATAGATCCATAGTATAAAAATGTTATGCCACTATTTAAAATCATGGCTTTGAAGAATTTTAATAGCATAGAAAAATGCAAATGAGACTATATAAAGTTAAAAAAGATCTAAAACTCTATATAGTAGCACAGTTATACAAAAATATGTACATGAGCAAAATATGTATGAACAGAGCGGTCTCAGGTGTTAACAGTGGATGTTGCTGGGTAGGATTAGGGTTATCTTTTGTTTTTATCTTTATAATTCTTTTCATCTAACAAAACTTGAGTGATATATAGACATTCCATCTGTGATCTGAAAAATAAAACATATAGATGCTTTTTTGAATGTGAGAATTCAGATGAAACACATTACACAGATATTCAATTATAGGACAAGAACAACCATAATAAGAATAGGGGTGTTTGTTAGAAAAATGTTGAAAAGAGCCATGGAACAAATAAGTGCTTTCGTAAGGAGTCTGGAGACTATATCAAACACCTTAGTAAAGACTAGAAAAAAATACTTATAGAGAAGCAAAGAGATGTTATGCCCAAAGGGGAAAAAAATAAACTGCCACCTGACAAACTGACAAAGGCATTAGATAATGTCCTTGAAGAAAGTGACCCACAATGTGGTTGTGCTCTCCCCCCCAAAGAAAATTAAGAGCATGGAAGGAAAAGCAGAAGTCACTGCCTTGCTGTGCATCTCAGCACACATTTGGAGAGAAACAGGAAATGCTGTGCTCCCTCCTGAGCTGCTAGGCGTGACCTAGGCCATTCTACCACAAGAAAGATAGGGCAGAGGATATGGGAGTGAGAGGTGAGGTGGGAGAGGTGACTGGAAAAGGAGGCAGCTGTGGATTGTATTTTAATATTTCGTCAGATCCCATGAGATGCACGTGCTCTTCCAGGTAAGTGAACCAAGGTGCAGGCAGGCCATTTGCCCAGGTCTGATTTCAAAGCCCGAGAATGTTAGGCCATTCCTCGTTGGGTGGTTGGGGTGGTGAGATGCATGTATCCCCCAGTATGTGTGGTGGAGTGCCCCTCTCAACCACCGTGAGCCAGAAAGTAGGGGACTGGGGCTGTGGAAGGAGAGGAAGTCATTGGAAGACAGACTTAAAAGGTGAACAGCATTCGAGGTGGAAAGACAGTAAGTGTGTATCAAATCATGAAATCATAAAATGGCAAAATTTATGGGATTATGCTGCTTCATCCTCACTTCTGTCAAGTCTGTCTATTCCAAGAAGGCAGAAGCACATCCGGTTTTGCTCTCCACCACAGATCCAGCACGAAGAACACCATCTGGCACATAGTAGGTGAGCCATAAACACTGAAAATAAGGGAATAAAAGAATCCAGTGAAGCGCAAGTTGAAGGTACCTTTAGAGCTCTCATGATAAACATCTTAACTCAAACTTTTTCTCCTTCTTTCTGAAAATATTGACCATTTTCCTGCACATAGTACCATCTTCAAAATAGAAACAGGTCCATGATAACTTTGACTGAATCAGTGTGCGTACACGGGATTCTGAAAGGGAGCTGAGGTGGATAATCTTCCTGGAAACATCTCCACCCTTTAGAGATGGAGTCTCATTCCTCCCTGCATTCCTTGAGCCTCAGAACAGATATGCATTTGTGGATCTGGTTCCTGAATCTCTTCTCTTCCAGTCCAGTCGACACTTTCCTCCTTACAATGTAGAGCAGTATTCTGAGCAGAGCAAAGATGGGCAGTACAGACTCTGTACATTGTCACCTCTTTGTTTTTCTAGCATGAGTCTTCAGACTCCTTTAGTGCTGTGTTAGTTGGCAGGGAGAGAAAGTCAGTATTTTGAAAATGTCAGGATATTCTTGGATTCTGCTTTGGCTCTCCCCAAGCAGGTTGATGGTAGCTTTGGCCAGATTCTAGGGTCTGCATCTTTCAAAGGTGTCTAGCAGCAAGAAGTAAGTCAGGTTTTTCAAGTATCTGAAGGCTCAGGTTGTGAGAACAGTCTTGTTTTGATGCATGAGTGAGTCAAGCAAGCTTGAGGTGAAGGTGGCATAAGGAAAATAACATATGAACAATGGGAGGTCACTTGGGGAGCATCTCATTTGCTTACCTCCTCCAAAGCTTTGGCAGTCTTTCCATCAGTGTGAAAAATTGCGAGTTATGGTTTTGAGAAGTAAAAACCCAAGTGTTCCCCTTTTAGCAAACTTTGATGTCATCAGTCACTAGCAGCTGCACACTCCGGCTTTGGGCACAGGGACATGAAATGTCCCTCAACACTTCCGAAAGAGTGGAATTTTGCTTCTTACCTATTTGATGAACTTATTTTGTATTCATCTCAGGACCTACCAGGGTATAAGAAATTCAGAATGTGAGCTAAAGAAGGTAGTTGGCCCCCATTCCCGGTACTTTTTTTTCATCATAGTTTGAACTCTGAGTCTACATAGAGTTATAGCCTCTCCTTCTGCAACAATTGGGAGAAACTCGAAGATATTAAACTACAGTATTCTTGATCGAGACAGATTTCAATCCCATAACTAGGAATTTGGAGCATTTGGCCTGTGATTTTGTTCTAATCCATCCAATGCATCTTTGTTTCAAGCCTAATGAAATTAAGTCCTAATGAAATTATTCAGGGAGAAGGAGTGACCCAGACAAAGAAAAAAACTCTGGCTTGGGCTGGTAAGACAGAGCCAGGAAGCTCATGGAGAAAACTTCCTTATAGGACAGGGATGGGAAAAGCATGAAGATTGTGACCATTGGATTTCCATTGGAATGAGAGCAATGCCAAATTGTGGAGGGGGAGAAAAAGGAAGAGGAAGAGGAGGAGGAGGAGGAAGAAGAAAAGGGAAACTACCCAAAGGCAACAGCATGGCCAGCCTGCCCTGATGAAATCATTTCAAGATCTCAGAGCACAGTATAGGGAGCTTAATTTGAATGTCCCTTTGGCTTAATATCTTGCAAGGTAGGAGGAAATGGGTTGTTTGTTCACAGCCTGAAATTCCCTGTACTTCCTAAATGTGGAGTAACAATTTGCAAAGCATTATCTGATTGGCTTCTAAATGAAACTCCCAGTACCCAACCAATTCATATTATTTGGTAGGCTTTCTACTTTTCAGTATATCTCTGTTGAACGTATTACAGTGTTTTCAGGATTAAAAATAAAAGATCATTTTGAAATTGTACAATGAAATACGTCAAGATTTGGAAGTTCTGCATAACTCTGTGAACCAGTGGCTTCACTGGGGAAGAGCCTTCTCACCGCACACTTGCCCTGGGAATACATCATTTGGTTTGAGTTATCTACTCAGGGAAGTCTATGCATGTCTGTTTGGGACACTCCCATAGTCTGTTAGGTCCCGAAATAGTGGTCAAGTCTTTCGCCTTTGACCACCTACTTAGTCATTGAGCAAGATCAAACCCAGGAGTCTAAGGCTGTGAGAGTTGGCCTGAACCTTCAGGTAGTTATGTTTCCATAACTCAGACCCTTTTCTGAAAATAGAAGAAGAGAGTGGGAAAATGAGAGCATGGGTTCATGATTCCTCATGGAGAGTCTTGGGCAAAGCCAAAATGCAATGAGTATTTATTGTATCCATAAATAAATGGTACCATGCCTTGAGCTCTCTGGTCTTAGTGACAAGGGAAAAGTGCCAAAGAACTGGAGAAAATACTGAAAGATTAGAAAATTTTCATGTCCTCTGCCCATGTTTTGATTATCTGTTTTTTGTATGGAGTGCTGGGTGTGGTGCATGAACAATGAACACTGAAAAAATAAAACAAAATTTAAAAAAAAGAAAATTTTTCTAATTCCTCTTCAAGGAGAGGATCACCAAATTCCAGGTGATCCCTTTGAGCTGCCTGGTGGTTTGGCCAATGTTTTCAGAGTTCTGTCCAAGAAGACCCCGGAAGCTGTAAGTTCCAGCTACATTAATGGCCTCCTCTGGCCCCTGATTTTGGTTTCTGTCAAGGATTCGGGCACACAGTAATCAGTTTTTACTTTACCCTCAATCCACCTTCGCCACACAGTCTAATGATTATGTTCTGATTTGTAACTTCCTATTCTGAAGCAAGTGAACAAAGGAAGAAAGTCGCTGTGGTATTCTACCATCGTTTCCTAAGACAGGAATATTTTAGTAAAGATTGCCGCTAGAATTGTAGAATGTAGGTACACTGAAAGGAAGCAGCCAAGAGGTTTGGCTTCATAACATTTAAAAATTTCTCTCCACATCACTATCTCATTAGCAGAATTCATGGGTAAACATGAGCTTGGGAAATGTTTGAGACAAATGGGACAGAACAAAAAGATTAATATTCCTAATATGTAAAGAATTCATGCAAATCAGTAAGAAAAACATTAAGACCCAAAATAGATACCCAGGTAAAGGACAAACAAATCTCCAAAGAGGAAATGCAAATGGCAAATCAACATATGATAAACTGCCCAGCCTGGCTGTTTTTTTTGTTTTTTTGTTTTTTTGTTTTTTAACAAAAGGCAAATTGAAATAGCGAGGGGATATCTTTCCCCTATCAAATTAGCAAAGATTCTACAATGATGGTCCAGATAAAGGTGCAGTGAGAGAGAATGGTATGTACAACTCAGGAAAAGCACGGACATTGTAGAAAATAATGTGTCCATACACATCGAGAGCTTTAAAATATGCACATCATCTTTGAATCAAGAAGTCAACTTCTAGAAATGTATGTTGAAGAGGTCTTCAGAAATATGGACCCTCATTTATGTATGAAGGCATACAGAATGGATATTTGATTTATTGAAATTCTTATTTAAAAGAACCAGAGTGCACCAGGTGATGAGAATAGCTCAGTAAAAAAGGCTGAGCTGTTCCATGAACTAGACAACCATTAAATGTGAGGTGTGAGACCACTTTTCATGGCATGGAAAATGCTTAAGATAAAAGTCTATTAGAAAAAAGAGGAAAATATCACTACATATGGTTTCATCTGTACTTTTAAAATGGGAAGTGAATGGAAGAAAATTACCAAATCCTTATCCCAGTTACCTTGGGGTAATAATATTACAGAACTGTTATATTTTTAAATATCTCCCCCAGGTTTTCCAGGAATAGACAAATAATAGCGATCCCTCTTAAGTATCCTACAGTACACCCTCCATCTGTGGACGACTAACCCATAAATAACCATGTTTTCTATCGCTTGGCCTTTCTGCCTTGCCTGTCAGAATGCTGAGACCAGATTGAATGCCCAACCAAAATAAGTAGCAGTCTTAACCATGTATCCCCCTCACCGAACCTCTTTTTATATTACTTCATATATTTTTAATTTATTTATATATTGTGTATCTAATTAGAAACCACTTTAAGTTCTTTTTATTTTAAAAACACTTTACAATTACATTAATACATACAAACATATTTACGGGATTTTGAGTTAGTGAAAATCATTGATCACCTTTGGAATGTGTGTGTGTGTGTGTGTGTGTGTGTGTGTGTGTGTGTGTGCTGCTCGATATTCCAGGCCCATTTGGGTTTTGTTTTGTTTTCTTTTTTAGTATAGTTGACCTCAGTGTTGCCTAAGTTTCAGGAGACACATTTGGTTGTAATGTGTCCTCTAGTAGGAGGGACAGGTGGGAAGTTGTGCAAAGATCCTAGACGAGTTGGGGATATGCAGACTCATAGGTATGCTAACACACACATAACGTGCACACCTGTGTGAGCACACATATGCCTGCTCACATGTGCAAGCACACACACACACACACACACACACACACACACACACACTCTGCTAGACCTTCCTTGTTCAGCATAATTCCTAATTCCTGGCCACAGCCCTGATGTGCTACTTCAGAACTGTTGTCGACTTGGTGCCTTTAGTTCATGGTGTAGTCTGAGTGATAGATGCTACCTCACATGGCTACCATCAACTTTTCTTGGAAGAATTCTATCTTTGTCTACATAGTGCGGCAAAATTGTATTACAGACCTCAGGCCAGTCCCCACACCTCTTTGCAAAAAAAAAAAAAGTTGAAGTAGAAACAAATGCTTCAGCCATACCATTTATTTTTCCTAAAATTAACCAAAGAACCTTAAAGTATTCAGAATTTACTTTGGAGAAAACCTTAAGATTGACACAGCCTTTCAGAACTAGCTCTGGAGCCCTGTCCAGGAACTTCTGCTTTCCACTGGCATAAGTAAACCTGTAGACATTTCAGAGAATTTGCTCTGTCAAGTGAATTCTGTCATCATATGCCATTTCCAGGAGGGGAAACAGAGGGAAGACAGTTTCAGCCCCCAATTAATGTCTTAAATTAAAAGGAAAACTGTCCAATGCTCTATTGTGTTTTGGATCTTTTGTACCTTTCCTTCTGGATACGAAAGGTGGTTGGTTCATCACGATAGCCAAACAGAAATTTCTGGGGACCCGGACTGGCTTTGTGAGTTTTTTTTCAAATAAGAATTACCTATATTTAAAGGAAAAAGCATGATGTTTTGATATACACAGTGAAATGATGACTGTAATAGCCTCATGAACATGTCTATCTCTTCACATCATTAGCTTTGTTTTGGGAAGGAGAGTACCCGGGATGTACTCACTTAGCAAATGTCCAGCACACCATACAGATGATTAATTATAGTCGCTGAGCTATACGGCAGAGCTCTAGAATTTATTCGTCCTGCGTAACTGGACCCTTGTACTCTTGGAATGACGGCTCTCCTGCTTATCAGCTCTGCAAACTTAGCTGTGATATTTAACTCCCTTGAGCCTCAGTTTCTTCATTTGCAAATACAAACAAAAACCACAGCTCATGTACTGTGCATTTCCTCTGTGCAGAGGGTTGACTGAGGATCTTAACAACGTATTGACTCAGCCCCCACTTCACTGGGTGGGTGTTACATGGACTGTCATGGCAAAGAAGGAAAGCCAGTCACAAAGAAGTGAAATTACTTGCTGGAGTTCACATGGCTTGTAAGTGGCAGGGCCTAGATTGCAGGTCGGAAGCCAGGGCTTGGAGCCTGTCTTCTTAACTGCCCAGCCTTGGATGGTAGCAACTCTCTCAAAGGATCCTCTGAGGGTTAGGCGAAAGGGGGCAGGGAAAGAGTATCACAAAAACTTGATCATGCCTGGGATAGGCTGTAAACAAAACAAAACAAAACAAAATAAAAACAAAACAAAATAAAAACAAAGTCAAATCAAAACAAAACAAACAACAACAAAAAACACCTGCCCCCTCTAAGATAGGCTTTCTAAGCCTCAGAACCTGTAAGTATCACCTTTATATGGCAAAGGAGGAAGTATTAACCTTGAATGGCCAAAGATGTAATTAAGTTAAGGGTCCTGAAAGGAAGAGATTATCCCGGATTATCCCATTGGCCCCCAAATATCACCACAAGTGTCCCTATAAGAAGGAGGGGTAAGGTGACTGGACCCACACAGAGAAGGAGGCCATTTGAGGATAGGGACAGAGAGTGGAAGCTGGAAAAGACAAGGAAGTATTCTCCCTGGAGGGAGGGTGGCCTTCTTGACATCTTGAGTTTGGACGTCAGGCCTCCAAAACTGTGAGACAATAAGTATCTGTTGTTTTAAGGCTCCCAGTTTCTGGTGATTTGTTACAGCAGCCCCAGGAGTCCAAGATGAGGCCCCATCCCTAATAGGCAGAGGGTATTTCTGCTGATTTCTGTAGAGGCAACCACACTCAACCTCCCATGCTCATACAGGTGGTAAGAGGATTTACCTAGGCTCTCACAAAAAGGAATGCCATCCACAGACATGTCAGTGGAAGATACTATAGATTTTAAGATGTTCAAATTATAGTAAGGTATGAATTCCATAAAATAGTTTGCCGGTCCATTTGGAAAATGTTGAGAACTTTGCTCTGAGTGTCTGGAGAGCTCCTGGTAGACTTGGGGACAAGCTTCTGATAGATAGGGCTACAAGAAGCTGTTATCCTCATTTTACCATGAGGACGCTGGAAGCCAGAATGGTTAACCAAGTTTCCCCATGTTACCTCAGCAGAGGACTGAAAGAACTTTCTGTACAGATAATAGAGTCCTGTGTAATAATGAAATGTTTGTTTGAGCTTTGGAAAGAATGGCCATTTGATTCAGGGAAGAGAAACTCCACTAATTTCATTTGCATCCTCAAGTATTAACTGACATATCGCTGTAGCTGGGCAAGCGTGAGGAACTCAAAAGAAGTTAAAATCCCAGTCTCTGCCAGTATGGGATCAATTCAGGAGATGAGCTGTTGGCACATAGAGCAAGTCAGAACCAAGACAACTGCTTAAATGTGAGAAACAAATACATGAGTGAATAGTACAGGGCAGGGAGTGTGTAGTCTAAGAAAGACCACTCATGAACAAAATAAGAACTTGCTGTGTGGCCCAGCTCAGCCATGAACACCCTAGTGATACCTAGCAAGCTTTCTCACTTCCCTGGATCTTAGATTATTATCTGTAAAATGCTAGAACAGAGTGGGCTTCATGATTACTGAGGTCCCTTCTAGCTTTCGTAGAGATCCCAGAAACTAGCTAAGAGATGGAACATTGTGTCTCACTCCACAGCAAAGTAGTCGCTCGTCTGTGGATCATGTCAGTAGGACCCAGAAGCCAATTTGGAAGGTTTCCCATTGGCTAAAAATGAGATGTTCTGAGCCCCACTTAGAGAATAAAGCCTGAAATGCATGGAACCACAGTCCATAATGATACTTGAAACGAGAACTCATTGATTACCTTTGGAAGATGCCCAATAACCAACTCATTATTTTGAAAGCTGGTAAATGGCAAGAAAGAATCAAACATTTTGTCCTTTCTTGTAAAACTGTACCATGGGTCACGAAATAGTTGACAAGAGACTTTTCTCTCTATGAAAGCATTTGACCTAATAACCAAGGAAGGAATGACAAAAATGAGAGTTTCACCGTATTGCATTGGCCAGTGAAATGAAGAATCCAAACTAAGATCATTGGTCACTGAGATCCCCAAAACAGTGACATCCAGACACATTGTGCCTCCAAGTAGAAGTACCTTGGAGTAGCACGTGGGAGGTGACATGGCCAAGTCCCCACCTCTTTTGGCACACAACAGACAGTAAAAGGTCAATTTCTCATATTCCTGGATATTTAAGACAGGAGAGAATAGTTTAGGCTGAGGCTCTGTTTATACTGAGTGGAGGGACTGGGGATCTAGCATAAAGGCTTTTGTAAGTGATTTTTATTTAATGAGTGACCCAGTGCCTCCAAGCAAAAGTTCCTGAATCTCTGCCCAGAAGGAATGTTGGAGGTTTAACCCAGAGTCCATCCATTGGTGGGCTTGCGCTGCAGCCCCTCTAAAGTCCACCTGGGAGGGACACAGAGCAGCCAGGAAAGGGGATCAGCCTCAGGGCTGGGCAGTCCCAGCAGCTGACCTTTCTTCCCTCTCCCCACTGCAGGCAGCGAGTGATCTCCTCCTGCAGTGTCACCTTTTGCTTTCACAGGCTTTTAGAGGCTGAGGCAAGCCAGGCTCCAAGACATTAACTCAGAGTCTCACAATGTCTTAGTTTGGGTGCCCCCAAAAGCCAAGCCTGAACAAAGGATCCCAGGAGGCACTGTGAGGGAGTGAAGAAGTGAGACAGGTGCCCCCATGTAAGATACATTAGGAGCCAGATACCAGCATGGGCAGCCAGGGCTCAGTCCCCCTGGGGACCTCTAGGAGTTGTCCCATCAAGGGATGAGGAAGAGGGAGTATTCCTCTATCAGTCATTGTCTCCCATTGGCTGAGGGTTGTGCCTTGGGTGCTCACTCCCTAACACTTCTGACCAGTCTTCCTAAGCATGGTCTCTGGCCAGAGAACCCCTGCAGACAGAGAGACTTGGGGAGCTAGCTGCCGGTAGGGCAACTTTATGCAGGTGACTTCCGGGGTGAGTAGAATCCAGCAGGAGCAGACCTTCCTGGCCCCAATGCCATGGTGGTGACTGCTGCACTAGATCGGTGTCGGGGTTCTCTCCTGAGGTGCAGACCTCAACTCAGGGAGAGAGGACAGCTGGACTTGCCCAAGCCCAGCAGGTGGTCATGTGTTGGAGGAGCAGACCCTTGGTACTGTGCACAGGTGACTCTGACATGATATGCCCCAGAAAGAAATGGGGACATTTTTCTGCTCGGCGTGCTGGCAGGGACCTGGCTTCTAACCCAAGCAGTCCTCCCAAGTTCAGCATCTTTTTTTTTTTCTTTTTTCTTCTCTTTTTATTTTATCTGTACAAGACAGTGAATATGAGCTGAACCTATTGTGGTCATCATTTCACAATGTATGTAAGTCAAAGCATCATGCTGTATACCTTAAACATACCCAGTGATACATGCCAATTACTTCTCAATAAAGTTGGAAAAGAAAAAAATGAAATGCTCCCAGTGATAAACTGGTGAAACTAGAATAAATGTCTTCTGTTCACTTTTTAACTGGATTGTTTTGTGGGTGTTGAGTTGTTTATGTTCTTCATGTGTTTTGGATACTAACCCTTTACTGGATATGTCATTTTTCTTTTTTTTTTTTTTATTGTTACTAAAAAATTTTTTTCCCAGTGTTCCAAGATTCATTCCCCATTCCCCACACCCAGTGCTCCACGCTTTAGGTGCCCCCAGTACCCACCACCAGGCTCTCCCATCCCTCCACCCCCCTCCCTCCAAGTCCCTCAGTTTGTTTCTGTGTCCAAAGTCTCGGTTGTTT